>CM047997.1:19207298-19218759 GCA_026261665.1 Melanotaenia duboulayi
CATTCCTGACCTGAAGAAAGCAAAATGAACAACAACGATAAAAGCATAAAAACCAATCAGAGGACTGGATAATTCATGTAATGAGAGAAAAGAAAACAATAAAATAGAAATACCATAAACAATACAACAGGAGCCCCCATTAATGACTGTTATCACACCTAAAATCCACCTGTAGCTGCCAATAGGAAACACTGATTAGTCCAAACTTTTTCCACCAAAAATAGCTTAAAGACTGGCAAAATGGCTTCTCTTGTAACAACAGTCTTGCCACTTTTGTAAGCATTGAACTGTGTCTCAAGGTGAAAACATACCATGTCCTCACCATTTTACAAGGGCACCTTCATTTTATTTCCAGGGCTATAGTGTTGCCCAGGGTTGTTGTAAGTTGTTTAAAGTCTGAAACTTGTTCCCCGAACAGCCTGTTTTTCTGTTTTTAGAGCTAAATTTTCCATGACTAATGTTTTATTAAACATTTGTGGAAATAAACCTGCCTGAGTCTTCTCTACTACTTGGTTTGGGTATGTAATGCCAAAAGTAATTGTTTGTTAGCTCATTATTGTTTAAAATTTTGGCCATTTACTATTTACTGTCATCTCAACAATTTGTTAATACTGAAAAAAATATTGAAAAATTTGGTATTATTATTTTCCATGAGAAAAGAAAAATGTAATGAAACATTCTTTTGTTTTTTTCTTGTGCAAATTTTCCTTTTTAAATTCTTTTATGCTTTTTCAAATCTTTCAATTTTTTCTTTTAAAGAACTTTAAAGGGTTAAATCAAATCATAGTCATGCAGCTAACTGTGCATCTGCATCAATACAGAAACATACATCAATACAGACATCATGCATCAACTTTTTTACATAAAAGTTTCTGCAAATAAGCAGACTTTTTATTTTAAACAGTTTGCACCAAGCTGTTTTGGAGTGTCCATTAAGGCTTTGGTAGATAGACATGTTGTTAAAACTTATTCCAGACCTGCACATACTGGGCTGGGCTGGAGCAGATAAATATCTGCATCGGTTATGGTAATTCAGCCTTGACAGGGATGTCCATTATACCAAATCCTACTGAAGACATTAAAGGACCTCAATCCACTATGAAGTGGACACACCCGCCCAATCCATTTTAAATGAGCAGTTGAGTCTTACCGTTTGAATGGTACTGTATGTACAATGTTCCTGCAGCATCTTCCTTGTTATTCTGATGGAATCTATTTTGAAATTTCTATTCATAAAGGTCTACATATGTAAAATTATTTGCACCTGTTTTGAGATGTCAGCCGACTCTCACTGTGTGGTGTCTCAAACACTCGTGCTAACAGAAATGTGATTCATAATTCAGCTTCTTGATGTTCAGGTCTTGGGATAATAGGACATAATTTACATTTCTAAACCCAAAAACTAGCCACTTGCACAGTGAACTATAAACAAATTTACAACCTATCTGGCCATCGGCTGTGCTGAAAATCGAGTCCAGTTAGCCATGATTTCAAAATCCACTTACTTATTAGTGGTGAATACATAGAGACTGCTTTGCCCCAGGTCATGTCTTCTATTGCATTGTACTATATCTGGATTTACTAGTGATTACTGCTCTGCACATCCTCACCTATCAAACATGACTGAAGCTGTCACCATTCCATGAACTATGCTTCAGGGTAGATGTGATGTACTTTTCAGGATCTTCCTCTCTGCTGCTGTGGTGAAAATTAGTCACGGTGAACTACTGTAGCTTACCTAAAGGCACAGTGGTGGAGAAGTGACAGTTTGGGGGTTGTGTGATAGCTGAATGTTGCCATATGAATAATTATTGAGCCAGCCAGATATACATACCACAATGGAGAAGATTCTCTCTCCAGCCTTGAATCTGCTCTAGGCATGAAAACCCATTAAGCTGTGTTGCAGGAAAAAGGGAAAAAAGCTGAAGTAATGATATGAAGGGGAGATGGCTGCAAACAGAATCACCACCACTTTTTTAAACACGGGCCCCATTAATTCTTATTAAGTGATTTTTGTGTTAGTTGTCTAATTATTTTTGTTCCTTATAAACACAGCAGCTGATTGCATGAGGATGTACTGCCTGGTTCCTGGAGTGATTGATGCAATTATCTAAAATTATGTTATTATTTAATTAAAAATGTCCTGCAAAATCTGGTTTTACATATAGTAGAGGGAGATTTGTATAAAATCAAAACAGTAGAAATTGCATAAAATACGGAAAGCAGGAGAAGGGAAGGAGAAAGAATTATGGAAACAAGACCATGGAAATATAACATTAATTATGTCTGTTACTCTGGTGCTAGTAGTCAGAGCTCAGTAGGCGATCGCAGCCAGACAACAGAGAAACTAGAGGCAGTGCCAGAGCATTGATTTACACAACAAAACGGCATTTCACCCTGTGTAACCTGAAGGCACTTTATCCTTGTTTCTCTAAGTTTTGCCAAGTTTATGTTGCTGCAACTGCCAAAAGGAATATATTCTCTTTGTAAAACGTGTAAATGTTGACTTCCTTCCTTATTTGTTGCATCTGTGCAAATTGTAGATCGAAACTATACCGAGAGGTATAAAGTTTAAACTCTACTAATGCTGAAACATTAGTAATGCTGTATTCACAGGGTGCACACACTATTATGGGGTGAGAGAGCATTAACAAAAACTAAAAGCTCAATTAATGACATAAAATGTAAATCCATAGGGATGTGCACAGAGCAGCTCCAGGTAAGTGAAACACTAACCAAAGGTGAATGGCAAGCTGTAATGCAGTGTATTCTTCTTATTACTTACCAAATGTTAGGTTTAGGAAAATATGAGGGTTATTTTTCACTCCCATACAAAAAGCACTGCATGTTGGAAATGTTGTTCTAATCAAACCGGGGTGATCAGTCCACTGGAGGTTGTCCACTTTTACCAAATTTAAACTAGAAGTCAATTATTAATTATTGTACAATAAATTAAATAAAGTTTGTAATAAAATACATGTACTAACAACCTGAAAGGATAATCCCATGTTAATTGGGGAGAACACAGCATATGATTCTTTCTATGTAGTTGCCATACTTTAGGAAACTCACTTTTCTTTATTTAAAGACACAATTATCAACTATAACTCCAGTTGTAACTTAGACGTAATTCCTGCTCTGTGTATGCTGTAGCCTTCAGCACCCTTAGTGTATAGGTGGCAAGCGTAAAGGATGTAAACCGCTTAACTGGTGTACACATCTGTCTAAAAACCCTGCTTCAAGTGTCTATTTTTATGTGTAAAAACGGCATAATGGTGCAAACATGATAATATTTGGCAGGCATGATTTGATAGTGGCACAATATGAATAATCATTGTTGAAGAAACTATATATCAACAGATGTAGACTAAATTTTCACAAGAAAAGAAACAATAAGTTACTCAAGACTGAATCTTGTCATCCAGAAACATTTAATTTGAGATAAGCAGCTAATTTGACGCTGCCAAAGAGAAGAGCGCAGCACAGACACACTGCTAATGTCATTGTAAGAAACATTTCCCCCCTCAAAGGGAATTTACAAGACATCAAAACAACATTAACCTGAGATGTTTTAGTTGTTGCTAAATGGTCTAGGAAGCATTTTACATTCTGCTCCACCTCTCTGACAGATGGGCAGTTGTTAAATCATGAGTGCTCCATGTGCACAGGTCGGCCTTTCAACATTACATCGTTAGATTTTAAATGAACCATGATGTGCTTACAGGTGTGCATTTAATAGACATTTTACAGCTGCATTGAAAGTGACTCGGCACACCTGAACTGTGGACCAAAGCAATCTGTCTGGTTATTAGAGGAAAAGAAAAAGTCTAATTAATCACTTCAGGTATGATGAGTCACATCTGAAAGGCAAAACAGGACTTTGGCTTACGAGGTATTTTGTAAATAACTGCTTTATTTTGCTGTATTCTATGTAGGAGAAAAGAGATTCATACATTTTCAAGTTTAGGCTTGTAGGAAATGGAGGATAATCTGTAAATATTTTAAATAAAAATGTGTGTATGGCCCTTTAAGAGGTAGTGACAAGCAAATCAGCCAGATCAAAACAAACCAATGGCAAGATGACAGGAACAAGAATAAACTGATATTCTCATTAAAAATTCCCAGTCCTTTATTTAAGTTGGGCAGAAGTCCAAATATCACAATAAATATGTGGCAGGTAAACACACACACACACACACTGGCGCACGCTCACCAACCCTGATTGAGTGTAAGTGTCTGTGTTGGCGGTCAAGGTCAGCTGATAATGGGAAAGATTGAGGACAGGATGAGGCGGCGGGGGGGTCGGCAGCAGTCTCAGGTAATGAGATTTACGACCCTGAGTTCTCGCTGCACCCCCTTACACCCCACACCCCTCAGCTAACATGATTTATAGATCTAATAGACGTCACCGCTCCCGCCTAAGATAGAGGCCTCATATTATCACTGAGGGAAAGTCATTTGTTCAATGGGGCAAGAATACCGAGACAACCAAGATGTGGTATTATGATGCCAGGACGACATCTGTGTGGTCAACAGCTGATGCTAAAGATGCTGCACTAAATACTAAATACTTGTTGTGAGGGAAAAGCCCATGAGTACTAATGAATCCAGAGATAATTGTTGCCAAATATACTATCTCCTTAGTTTTAAGGAGTTTTTTTGTTTTGTTTTGTTTTATTGTTTTTTTGCCTACTGCTGTTTTCCCATTTAACTGGGAAACATATCAGCTGTTATTGCCTTTGGTAGCTAAATCCAGGTGTTAAAAATGAATACTGAAATTAAACTCTACCCTAGACATGATAGTTTGATCATGAACAAAAGATAAACTGGTGTTTTCAATAATCTTTAAACATCAAAGCTTTACAAAGTCTAGCATGCATGCATGGAGCGCCAAGTGAGTAATTAGCATACACAACGGAGCACATGGCTATATAACATATTACACATACAAGTTACAGAAGCTTTTTTTCAACGTGGGTTTTAACACATTATTTACACCAGCACAAAATGTGATGTTCATGACAAATTGCTAAATAAATAAACAATAAACATGTTTTTCTTTTACCACAAAAGCTGGTTTACATAGCTACTAGTCTTAATCTTACACCTAGCTACAATCCCTCCATGCCACGGCTGTTGGTTATCAATCCTCCTCACGCTTTTGTTTTAAGCTCACACACTCAGACATCACACATCTTGTGCCCTTTACAGCTTCTTTAAAACATCCTTTCAGTGATTCTATTAAATCAGAGGTCAGCAGGCAGTTTGAGTGGGTGCGAGGTCACAACACAAAAGGATGAGTTGCGAAATGATAGCATGGATATTTCTATTGCACATGGAGCACCAAATTCCACCCTTTGGCACTGCTCTTCTATTTTTTGTGATCAAGGAGTAGCTAGTGTTCAGTTAGCTCTCCAACAGGGACATTGAGCTCTCCAACAAGGGCTTTGGGGGCCATTTGGATAGCTGTGCCTCTGCAGAAATGATAGAAAGGGCGAAAAAGAGGAATTGGAATTGGATTTTGGTGTTGTTATCAGAGGTGTTAGACCACTTTTTAAATTTTCTTGCATGTAATTCCATACAATTGCCTTATTTGATATCAGCAAACCTGTGAAAATACTAATTAGCACTGTCTGGCTGCAGATGCTAATCACTGAATCTGCTGAAACACTCATTCTGTAGCTTGACTTTGTTGGCAAACAGTAATAATGTGTTGCATACTCAGTTTAATTCAGCTCTGTTCAGTTCAGTTTAGTTCATCTTTTATCACTTTTTCTTCTTAAAGGGCACTTTACAGATAAAGGACACAAATTCAATACATGTCCAATCAAATCCAATAATATGGAACCAAATATGTCACCAGCTTTAAGTCCCTCAAGTTAGGGACATTTGTTTCTTCAAGTTTGTAAAATCGTGGCTGTATGAGTGTTTATCAATAGTTCCAGATGGAAATGCTCAACCATTGTGTTTATATCTTTCTTTAATATGTTAACAGTGCTACGAGCTAGATTAGCTAAAAGTTTGATGGCGGTTTCATTCAAGTGTACCCCAACCACCAACCACAGCAGAGCAATCCCACTTTGTCCCAACAGCAAATACAACTGAATATGGATCATTTACAGAAAATATGGCAAGTTTTTTCCAACTGTTGCAAATCCAAATTCACTCAGCTTCACAATTTATTCATTTATTTTCTAATTGCCCAAAAATTTAATAATCCATTACAGAGCTCAAAGAATAAGAGAGCTGTTTTAAAATATTGCTAGAGATCACAGGAATTAAAGAGAGAAGGTGACTAACGGCCACAAAGTAGTAATGGGATTACTCTGACATGCCATCCTCAACACAGTTCTGCTTATGTGATAAGAGTCTTAACAAAATGACATTCGACTGAAACAACAGCCAGAGCTATTGTTCCAGTACGCTGCGCAGGCCAGCTGAGGCACAGCGGCAGCGAGGATGGAAGCCACTGAACTTACTGCTCATTACCAACACAACCTCTCCCCGGAGCAGCAACACAACAGAGGCAACATTCAGCTTCTGCTCGGCTCTGTTTACTGACGCTTGTGCACAAAAAAACCCAACAATATGGTGAAGGCCAGATTGTCTCACAATAGATGCAGTGATAATATTTGCACTAAGCCTGTTGGAAAATGTGGTAGATTGGATTTCAGGCACACCCTTACACACAACCACCCCCCCACACCCAGTCTCCCATTTTGTTGTATTTTCAGAATTAAACCAATAAGCGCCCCTGCTAAGCCAAGCCGAGCAGTTATTGATGTGGTGCCTTTTTATTATCTGGAGTTTATTCTGTTCATATTCACTGTGCCTGCCTTTGTGCTAAGCAGCAGTTACTTTGAACAGACTGACACTGAGGGGGCTCAGAGACACGTAAGCAGCTGTGGAGTTTTAGGGCAAAAATATGTTGAAGGAACCAAACTGATGCTCTGCTGTCTGTTTAGCGCAAGTGTTTTATTCAATCTTGAAATTTTGGGGGAAAATGTATCATCACATTTTCATTTCATGGAACAATAAAAAAAAATGAAGGTTAATATCGGTCAAGTGTTTCTGGCTGGAAATGACTGAGAAATATTTCAAATGATATTTATACAGAATTAATGTGTGATTTTTTTTTCTTCTTAATATTGTGTGCAGAAGAACATCTGAAGTTTATTTGGGTAAAAGAATGTGTCAGATATCTGTTTAATTTGAGTTAGCTCACATGCAAACAGTGTGGATATATTTAATTAATAAGTAAGTGTTGTGTGAATACTAATACTGTAACAGTACTGCAGATGTGCTGATGAGACTTATGGCAGTGATTCTGAATGAACTGGAAGGCAGCTTGATTATACATTCAACTCTTCAGAAGTCGAAATTATTAATTCCTAGTTGGAAATGTTTATTTGTTTGAACAGTACACAAAGTGCCTAAACAAACGCATTTTGCAAATTATATTTAAAAGTAGATTTTCACTGAAAATCTCAAACTAAAGCCAATAGCTTACATTAAATGACCACTAAAACAACACATTGAACATATATTTGGGTTTGCTTTTTTGTGTGTAGCCTGTATACGGCCCCTGACTTGTTAAAAATCTTAAGATCTGTCACTGACTGACATGCATGCATGTCACCTGGCTTTCCAGAAGATGCAAAGATGAGAAAGATGTCAAGGGATCAAAGTCCACCTGAGGATAAAGTGAAGTTTGCCATAAATCAAGAGGACTTTAAGCTCATAATAATTTCATGTCTAATACCAGTAGTTTTTCACTTTATTATTTGGCTTAGATTTGATTTAGATAGAAAATATCTCCAAATTGGGAGAATTTAAAGTATCTCTTGGCTGTTATTTTCTGGGTGGTAGCATCCATGATGACATGATCCATGTTAAAGCAGTTGTCAAAAAACGTTGCAGAGTTCTTGAAGACGAAGAAACACCTTCCAACATCCTCTACATTTCTTTATTAGTGTTTGTGACCAAGTCAACGGCGTCAAAGATGTACATGATCACATAGCAAGACATTAGCCATGAACAAGATGAAGAATGCAGTGAGACATCGAGCATCAGCATCATCCCGTATCATCCCAAAACGGACGAAGATGTTGAGCAGCATCAACTGTTAGTGAGACTTTTGGATGTAGATTGCATTTCTGTAGGGAACGTGCGTTTTGTAGTCTTCACTGTGACGCTGCAATGTTTTACGCAGTGAAGCCGTGTAGCTATATTGTTATATCAGGCTGTATGATTTCAGTTCATTTACATTTGCAGGTGTTTTAGTAAGAACTGAGCAACAAAAATACTTAATGACCTTTCGGGTTAGCGTTAAACTAGCTTTAGACTTTTCTCTATGTAAAAATTAAAGTTTTACATTTTTTGTAGTTATTTATACGTATGGATGGATAATAAACATTTTGATTGAGCGTTCTTGTGTATTATCTATGGAGTGAACAAAGTGGACACTAAATGGATTTTTAATATTGATTTTTAGTCAAGAACTTAAATTTTTGATCAAATATCAGAAGAAAAAAGCAAATCTCCACAGTCTTATTGTTCTTCTACATGAGGATGTTATTTAAATGCATAAGTAACAAAACTCTGCAGAGATTTCATTGTTTATAAGAACAAGAAGCAACCTGAAGGGCTCTGGCACTCTTATTAATCTGGCTTGTTTGTTGGCCGCTCAGCTTTTACCTGAGGAAGCATTCTCAACTGTGAGGACAATAAATAACGTTGTTTAAGTGGCTCGACAGTTTGCAGCTCAATAGAGAAAATGCACTGTTGATTTCTCAGTGGTGTCTCAGCTGCTTTATTAGTGCGGAACTAAAGGCAATTTTTTTTTCCCCCTTTCTGTTTATTCCTCCCTCTGAGAAATAAAGACCCTCATGAGCTTAAGCAAACTGTGGATATCAGGAGGTCGCAGAAGCATTCCGAAAAAGGAAACTTAAAGGTGATGCAGAAGTCAGCTTTCTATTCAGTATGATTTACTCTTACTTATCTCAGCCAATCTCAAGATAAATATTTCTCTGAGGCTAAATCTTTCGCAAATCCATCTCGGATTTCCTTTTATCAGATGCTGAGATTTCAATCTGATTAATAGTCTGACACAAATTAATAACAACAGCCAGACACTTGGAGCACATCCATTCAAACAAGGATATTAGTAGCACTTTGTTATAAAAAAAAAACAGCTTTTCCTAAATG
Organism: Melanotaenia duboulayi; assembly: GCA_026261665.1. Taxonomy (NCBI): domain Eukaryota; kingdom Metazoa; phylum Chordata; class Actinopteri; order Atheriniformes; family Melanotaeniidae; genus Melanotaenia; species Melanotaenia duboulayi. Next base: position 19,216,506 of record CM047997.1, read on the forward strand.
CTGAGAAGGTTGAGTGTTGACAGAGAGAGATCTTAAAATGGCTGCTGAAAGTCAGAATGCTGGAGCTGAACCAAGCTCAGCAGACGGTGGACAGGCTTACAGTTGGATGGCTGGGTTCGAAGGCAGCAGCTTGTTAGGATGGAAATGGATTAGTGAGAGGCACAATGGGAGTCTTAGGCGTGTCTGTGGTGTTGTGTTAAAGCCCTGTCTATGTTGCCTGGGCTGCTAGACTCATTTATGCCCAGCGGTGCATGCAGCAGCCAACTCTCACACACAGGGCTTTTCTAATTGCCATGGTTTCTTCTGTGCTTGCAGCACAGCCTTGATTCAGCATCCATCAAAGCACAGAATTAACCTGCGGCGCTGCACAATTGTTCTGTTTGTCACATGCAGCTAGAAGTGGAATTATTTAACTGAGACTGTTGTGTTACATTGTGGAGAATACTGTAGAGATTTTACAGAGGAATGGAGACTTTAGGATCTGCTTTGGTTTCCGAACACAGCTACTTTTAGTACTTAATTCTACACTGACAAATTTCACATTCATTATATATTTTTACTGCCTTCCAGTAACATAACAGTGCATTTAAATGTCATTGTGCAGTTCCACAGCTCCTTTCTCTTTAAAAAATATATATATTTAAAGCTACTTGAATGACAAAAATTAATTTTGTCTCTAAACTTAAAACTTAAATATTATATAATACTAGAATATTAAAAAGCTAAACTACTATGATGTAGCATTTATGTAAATAATCATATTAAAAGTTTCAAACATTTATATCATACATGTAGGATAATGTCATGATGTGATTTCAGCTAATAAAATCCAAACATTACTAGTTTAAATAATCTTTTAAAAGAAAAAAAAGACTCAAATGACTTTTTATGAATGCTAAATAAGCTCTGAAACCTTTAATCACATAAAACATTTCTTAAAATCTTTCTATAGAGTTAGAAACAGTCCTTAAAGGGTAATTACGTAAAATAGTTGCTTCCAATGGTGATGCAAATGGTTGTCATGTTGGCATTGTTGCAGCCCAAGTAAACCCCACAATGTGGACTCAACTTACAATGTTTGTTATTATCTGGATATTGTTTAATTTCTGTGGCAATTAAAGCTAAATTCACTAAACATGAATTCTACTGTGTAGTGCTGCACTGACAGATGAGTGATTCCCACTGAGTAATTAGGATTTTATGCGTTTATTAAATTGGTAGTGATGGCAGGAAATTGAGGGGGGAGATGGAGAATGACATGAGATGGTCATTGCAGTAAAATTAAACTCAGTGGTGTGCATCAGACACATGTCGGAAATACACACAAACACAAGATTGGCATATAAAAAAGCTTTAGTATATACTGTTCACATCAGATTATCAGATTTGTCAAAGGAGAATTAATTAGCTGCCTGTGTTTGAATTATTGTACATCAAATATGTTAACAATTTAATGTCAGCAACAAAAATAAAATGCTTTTTTACTTGTTTTACATTCAGTTTTTAGATGTCACGTGACTGTAAAAAGCTAAAAAAAAAATAAAAAAAAAATTGACAATGTCATAAAGTAATGTCATTTTTCAGGTTACATCCGTAAACAGGTGGAGGCAAAGATGTCTTAAACCGGTTTACTGTCACAAATCTTTAAAGGGATGTAGTGAATAAAACTCCACAGGCTTTATGTTCAATTTGTTCCACCTGCACGTCTTTGAGGTGTAGAATAAAGTTGGAAAGCCTCAAGGAAACCCATGCAGAAACAAAAACTACAAACACCACAGTGAAAGTTCATAAAAGGAAAATTCAAAGAAAAACAAGGTAGTAGCGTCACAGTGTGACTGACAGGTGATGCCTTAGAAGTGCGTAAAAAAAACAGTAACATCACAAAGCCACGTAGAGCCAAAGAAGACGCAACAAAGGAACATTCTGGCTGATCTTAAAACACACTACCTCTGTGTTGCTCCATATTTCTGTGTTATCAACTCCATTTATCAGATTCTCATTCAATTAACTGATCAAAGAGTTTTTTACTTTACTCATAACTTGCCCACACTGGTGTGCAAAAGCTGACAAAACCTGTCAATAAGTCATTGTTTGGTGACATATTGTAACATATTTCTTAATTGTAATTATTATATTTTTTTGTTTCTGCTGAGCAATATTTTTCTCATTATTGTTGAAACATTTTTAGTAGGTGACGATTTCACCCTTTAAGGCCTGACCCATGCAAAAATGGTAAGAAAAGTCCTTTTTTTTT
>CM047997.1:19218855-19261363 GCA_026261665.1 Melanotaenia duboulayi
GATTTACAGTTTTCCTGTTACATACAGAAACTGTATGTGACAAATATGTCATGTCAGGCTCTTATGGGTTAAGTTAATTACTAAGGAAGGAGAACTGCCAATCACTGTGTATTAATAATGAAAACAATTTTTATGAAGAGTTACCTTTGATTTATTGGATGGCATGACGTCCGTTGCACAACTTTATATATTTACTTCATATTCAGATAAATAGATAATCTACATTTTACAAAAGCAAGTCATTCCAGGCAACTCAACTTCTCTCTCTTTTTTTTTTTTTGTCCTTAGGCATTAAGTTTACATACCACCAGCTTGTTAGTTAGTAAGTACTGAGATATTGACAAACACAAGAATTAGGTGATTTATTCTTGTTTTTAACAAGAAGACAAAATGAAACACCAGCAGTTTGTTTCTTTAAATCACCAGGTAAACACATCCCCATAGAATGGGTTGAAGACCCAACAGAAGCTGCCACTTTTAGAAAGTGGTTTCCATGCATGTTTCTGAGGTGAAAAAACATCAAATGTGTTTATGGTCACAGCTCAAGGCCTGTGCAAGTGCAGCCGGGGTAAATGAGGACTGACAGGCCCCTAATGCCCTCTGCAGCGAATAAATGGATAATCGAGAATCCTGCTGTGACGCCCCCCGTCCTGTGTCTGAGATGAGACACGTAGCCATCTGAGCACTCCAATGACACAGCCAGAGATTGATTTTGTGTGTATGCATGTGTGTGTGTGCGTGTGAGTAACAGAGAACGAGAGAATGACAGAAAGATGAATTTATTCACCGAGTTCCACCATATCAGTCTCACTATTTACATATTTATTTGTCATATTAAAATGCAGTGACAGTGATGTTATTCTGTTGCTCGCTTCGTGGTGTCAGTTTGATGCTTTTGCATTTACCATGGACCTCTAAAGAACAGGCAGGGACACACGTGACAAGATCCAATCCAACTTAAATTCTTCACATTTTTATCTCCTAACCGCTCGTAAATAAACTGACACAGTAAGAAGGACAAACATTAACAGACCTGCAAACTACTATGAGGATTATTAGCTCTAGTATGGTTCTCAGAAGGGTGGGGTGGGGGATCAAATGTGTGCATATGCAATTCCAGTTCAATGTGCTGAAAAAGATTATGTGATATTATCAAAAGCAAAATAGTCATTCAAATTAATCCATTAATTTATGAATATGGACAAGATTAGTTATTAAAATATTCATTTCCAAGTTTTGTTTGCCTCTTGACTAAAAAAAAAAAGTTCCTGCACAGGAAATAGCCCAACAAATATGTTATGCAACATGAAGTAAAATGTACTCCCAACTCTAATATGTTAGCATCAGAGTACTCAGAGACAAAACATGAAACACTGAGAGGCCTTCGCTCCACCTAACAGATCTTGGGCATATTCAGTAAAACAGCATTATGGGTTTTCTGTGGGTTATGGGAACTGGGGAGATCCCTAAAATTAAAACATATCTTGAAGGGATGTTTTGTGGAGAATTTGCACTGCAGATGGGAAAGCTGTGAAATAAACTGTAGGTGGTAGAGAATTAAAACTACACTGTGATTTCTCTGTTGCATATTGGTTTTTATAAACCCAAGGCATTGCTGGTGGTCCATTTCCTATGGTTTTGCTTTTAGAGGCTAATATTAAGAAATGTAGCTCTTAAGCATGATTATTCCTGCAGTTTCCACTTCTGTGTTTATACTATCAACTAGTCAACACATATAACTGTGGCCTATTGTAGCTCCCCAAAACTGTGGTAGAAAAAAATAAATAAATAAAAAATAAAAAACGGGGCCAGTTTTCAAACAGCTTACTTTTTCATGTTTTTCTGTGGAAAAGAAAAAAATGTTCAAACTTACAACTGAAACCAGTAAATCTCCATTTCTGTACCTTATAAATTAGATAAAGGGTTACACTATTCAACAGACAAATCATAAATAAGATGAATTATGCCACACATCCTACAACACTAAGCCATTTGAGTGCCTTAAATGCAAATTTATTTCATACGCAATAACTAAGTCATTAGATAACTAAGGATGGGAATGAGCTTGTCCTCAAAAATAGAAACAGTGGGCATAAAATGTTGGTTATAACATAAACCAGATATTCTGTTTCCCACAGATCCAAGCCAGATCCTTTAACCTAACAATAAATTAGTCTTTAGACCCCCTCAGAATCCATGTAGTCCCCAAGATTTTGTAAAATAAGAGAAGGTTTGTCCTTCAGAGCTACAAGGAAAGCTTCAAATTGAAAAATACTTGATATTCTAAAGCACACATGGACTCAAAGAAGGCACTTTTTCTATTTAGAGACAAAACTGAGCAGAATGGAGTCACTAAGCTTAACTATTTGCATTCACTGCATGATTAGCTGCTATTTACAACAAAAATTAAATTTAAAAAAGGATTTTTTTATTTTCCCTTTTTCTCTCCAATCTGCGATCAAGAGTGATAGAGAAAGATAATGAAATAAAAGCCAGTCAGAGGAGATTGACTAGTGGGCAAGTCACGTCCATCTGCAATGCACTTATCAGGTGGGGGTTTTCTGGAAGTGTCAGTCTGTATAGGAAGCCTTCAAGGCTCTCGGGAAAAGGGGATGCTGCGGTAGTGACAAGGCTATCTGCCTCTGACAGCCCAAAGACCTAAAACCGGATGGCTGGAAGTGATAAGGCTCTGTCGGCAGTGGACACACACAAACAGTCAGGACACACACACTCACACAGGATGCGGGCCTACACAGACACAAACGCATGAGTACGCAAACACAGACCCACAACGCTGGCATTCACTTTGCATGAACAAATTCCCTATTGCCTGACCACTCGCTCATTCATTCACTCATGTGCATAGACACACACGTGCACACGCGCGCGCGCGCACACGCTGTCTCCCTGTCTGCCAGCCAGCGAGGCTTCCCATTAGCTGTGGTGCAGTGTACTGGGTGAGGAGCGCTGGGGCGAGAGACATCAATTTGCTTCCTCTAATGCGCTCGCTGCCCCCACAAGACATATTGATTATTTCTTCCCCGCAAAGCGACAAATAGCAATTTCGGGGGCATAATGGAGATAGATGGTTGGTTTATAAGAAGCCCCCAAAGAAAAGTTGTAAGGGGGTGGAGGGCCGATGGGGGCCGAGGGAAAGAGGAAGGGGATGGGGGGTGCTCGTCATCCTCCCTCACATCATTCACCTGTCTGTGTCTCTGTTTCTTGCCTTTTAACTTGCCACCACCTTTTCCACGTTGCTGCCACTCGCACCTCTAGAACAAGAAGTCAAAAGCAAACGGAATCAAATCTGAACAAATAAAGAGGCAGGATGTGGTTTAATAAAAAAAAAAAAAAAAAAAAGAGGAATTGTAGTTAAAGGTGAAAAGCTGCGGGTATGTTGAGGCTTTAGGGTGTGCAGATGTTGAGGCGCCCCACCAAATCCACATTCATTATGCGCCCCCTCCTTAGAGCATCGCCTCCTCCCGTCTTAATGGTTGTACTGCAGAGAGCAGCTGCTGCCGCAGTGTTTGCTCTGCCTCTCTCCCCGTCTGTTCCATTTATTTCATATCCCCCTTGTTATCATCAGTGTGACTTATCCATAGGTTGCTCTTGCGGTGAGATAATGAATATTTGATTCTCCAAACACTGCAGGCTGACTTTACATCTTAAAATCTGGTATCAGTTTCTTGTTTTGAGGACTGATATGGATTGTTCTTGACATTCAAAGGTGTTGATGCATTATCATTGCTGTTCTCATTAAATACCTTGCCCCCACTGAAAAAAGAAAGGTATTTTTTTGCGTCATTTGTTTAAAATGATTTTCTTAAATATAATTTCACTGTTTTTTTGTTTCTTTTCACACATGTACTGTAACCCTGAATATTTCTCCACCACAGAGCACCTAAGAATTCTCACTTTATAGCATGCTTACTGATTTGAGGGAGCTGATAACTGCCAGCTGTAGAAATCTCCGCTGCAGCAGACTCCGCAGTAAATGAGGTGATAAATGTGAGCTGCTCTTCGTGTTCATGTGCTGATGGGAAATCTTACTTGATAGCTCAGCTGCAGAAAACCTTTTTTTTCTTTCTAAAAACACGTCAACTACTTTTGATGAGCATTGAAAAATATCCACAATCTTCTTTGTAAGAATATACCAGGCCATATTTGCGAGTCTGACATGTGTAAGGCTTGGTTTGTGAATGTGACACATAAAATTGGCTAGACGAACAGAGAGCCAAGCAAATGTGATGACCTGAGGTGCATGCAGTGTAAACAAATCAGGCACACACACCCTGAGGGGCTCTGTAAATAAACATTTGGCTGTTGGTGCTTAAATTAAAATTGCAACTTATTTACTTTGCAGTGATAATTCCACATGTGGGTGTTGTAGTGCAGTGTTTTATAACACAATAATCACATGGAGGTCCCCTTTTATAAGAAAACAGAGATTTAATGACTTGACAGCAGCTCTTGCAGACTGCATTTGGCCCACAGTCCAAATTAAACAGCAGCCGATACTGAAAGTATCCTACAGCTAAAGTATTTCCCAAATAATGAAAAAGGTGTCAGCAAACTTGTGGTAAAATGGTCTCATTGCCATCATCACTATTACAGTTCCTTCCCTAACAGATTCAAAGATGTGGAAGAAGCTTAGCATTGTTTTTCTACTGTTGCACATTATTTAAAATAGTAGTAAAATCCAGGCAAGTTGCACCTGCTAAGCACCAAATGTCAGACATTGTCAGATATTTACAAATTCAGGCAGTTGAGTATTTTGTCACGATCATGGGCTGTGTGTGGGTCATGTTCGTTATGGTTTTGGGTTATAGTTCTGTTTTTTTTGTCATTAGTTTCTGCTTTAAGATCATGGTTTGGGTTTTTGGTTTTGTCATGTTAAGTTAGTTTTTCCCTTGTGTGCTCTGTGGTTTCTGTTTCTGCCTCGTTAGAACACCTGGTCTAATTATTCATCCACTTCACCTGTTTGTCATTACCCCCTCCGTGTATATATGTCCTTGGTTTTCAGTCACTCCTTGTCAGATCCTCATATGTCCTCTGATGTGGTCATATGTGGTACATGTAGTTAGTTTATCTCTGTTGTGTGTGGTTCCCTGTCCTGACTTTTGAGAGAATAAACCCTGTTACTTGCACCGAGGTCTGCCTCCTGCCCTGACTGCCTGCAATTGGGTTCTCACCTCCACCGCAGACCGTGACATATTTAGCATCTAAAAAAAATCAGATATTTATATCAGGAATTTCTGTAGGCCAAAAACAGAGCTGGCATAAGCTAATAAAAAGAACAAGATAATCAATAGTATTGTTCTATAAGTGCTAACTGTAGCTTTTTGTTAGCAATTCAACTATAAATTTTAAGGAGTAATGTGTAGGTTTCAGTGACATCTGATGGAGAAAGCGTAGATTCAGCCAACTGAATATGCCTTAGCTCAATATTCATGTTCAGATTCTGTTTTTATTTCTTTTTTTCTTCTTCTTCTTTTGTGACATAAGGGGGAATTCATTACCCTTGTAACCCCCTGAAAAGTGTGAGATATTTCAGCTCTGATCTTTTCTAAAACTAAAGCAAGTAGTTTTTAATGCCAAAATTAAATTAATTAAAGCAAGTAACAGCTAAAGGAAACTCCAAGTAAAAATGCAAAAATTTGCTTTAAAAAAATATCCCTGCAGGTTTCTTGCTGTTATCGAACTAGTGTGAATTAGTTGAACTAGTGTGGCAAGAGTTATTGCTCATCTCTGCTGAACAACAATACGATGTATGTTACTCCCTGAAGACTATGTAAGCATTTCAGCATCGATGCAAACATCATATTGAAGACTTTTCTTTAATAAAGCTGTTCCAAGGAAATGATACAGGAACTGGACAACACTATTACACACAATTCTTTTAACCATACAAGATCTAGATAACCTCTAACAATAACATGACAATATTTACTGAAACACTTTTGTCACTTTGTCAATAATCAGAAATCAATAATACTCTAATTTAATTCTGGCTTATAAACACTCATTATTAGAGAAAAAATACATTCTCTTTACTACAGGACACTAATAAACATCATTTTGTTCATTATTAACAGCAATACATTAATACCAGAGATTATGAGAACAAATGTGTCTCTTCTTTAGAGTTATAATAAAAAAAGAAACTGCAGTTTGGTCATGTTATGTTATGCTGACAGTATTCAAGGTCATGCAGTTAATCTTACGATCACTAGAGATCACACGTCATTATTTTCTACATGAGCAAACACCCCCTGGGTTTTGCTTTTAAGAGCATCCCAGTCTAAAACTTTGTCCAGTACGTGTCACTGTTCACTTCCGTGAACTTGAAAGTCATCCTCAAGAAGACAAATCAATGGCTTCCATTCTGTGACCACTGTAAAAACTGTCGGGACATTATGTTCATTATAATAAAACCTACGGTAGAGGATCTATTGTGGCAAAATTCATGACTGCCCTCAAGTCTGGCTAAAAGATTTTTTTTCCATACAATTGAACTGCTCTGGAAATGACTCCATAAGGACCACAAAATCATCCTTGTTTCTTTACGTCCTCATTTTACATCATATTATAAATATCTGCAATAAATAGATCAATAAAACACACTGTGTGCAATCCCTGATAGAAAAATGTTTTAACAGATACAGCATTAATAGAAAGGGTTGGGGTTTAAAAAATTACAGACCTTGTGTGCAAAGACCTTCAGTGTTCCTTGTTAAGTATTTACACCCTATATCTAAAATGTCATTTTCTGTTCTTAATACATTAAAATGAAGTGCTCGGGCAATCTGAAAAGCAAAAAAACAATAAAAAAATTTGATTTAGAAGGTCAGTGATCAACATGCAGAAACGTAAATATTTGTAGGCCAAATTATTAATAATGCAAAAATGACTGTTTCGTAATTTCTTAGATATTTGCCAAAGTGTACATGTTTTTTCTTTAATCATTATTTGGCTGATTCATATGTTCTCTATTATTTGGTACACACTGCACCAACCCCAGCTTCTGCAAACCTATTTTATTATGTGTGCAGTGGTTTTGATCCAGGCCATAGGAATGTTTTGCTCTCTGAATGTGTGAAATATTGCAGGGGAGGTTCCTAGCCTTTGATCTCAGATTTTTCTCAGCTAGCTGTCGTCCTCCTATCGCTCCTGTCTCACTTTATCATACTTCCCTTGAATATTTCATGCATCTTTTTTTTTTCCTTTTCAAACCGCAAACATAGTTTAGTCACCAGAATATCCTGCAAATCACAACTCCTGTCCTTGTTTAAAGCTTAATTATAAATTATTCAACATTTTTTAAGGATGTGGTAAGACAATGAAAAAAGGGATGTTGTTGCTTCCTTGCACTGGCTGATATGAGCAGTGAATAAATGCTTTTGCATTTTTTGTTGGTTTTATAATGCACATATAACACAGCTGTCACCTTAAAATGCACCGTTTTCTGGTTAAAAGCTAAAAACTGAGTTCAAGTTCCATTTAATGTCACATCATTGCACTTACCTTTGAAACTAAGTTTCTAACTTCGTAGATGTGAATAAAATAAGCGCGACAGGCCATTTTTTTATTTAAGAATAATGGATAACAGCTTTAATTGCATGCAACAAGCCTGCAGTGGGCCATTAACCACAATAAATAATTTCCTAAGCAAGTTTGAAAACTTGCAAAAACTTTGAGAATTCCTCCAGCTTTTATTCCCTTTCTCTGTTGCCCTATCAATTTGTTGTTAAATGAAGGTAATGTAGCCATTACAAAGTGTAACAGCATCGTGCTCTCTACTTACACGTAAACTGACACCCTTAATGAAATGGGATTTTTAAGCACCCCACACAATCCTCAGCAGACTAATAATGTTGCTTTCCCCAGAGATGCAGCAGATCCAAATTATAGGAAGCAGTCGAGACAGATAGAAGTAACACAGGCCCGCATGCAAAATGAGCTTATTATCCTTGTTACTGTCAACGCAGCGCGGCCAAGCTGTCAGTGATCACAACAGACATGTTATATACGACAGTGGTATTACAGGCCCGACGCCTGATAAGAGGAATGATCCACAGCAGCGATGAAAACAGACAGGTTAGATGGAGAGGGACGAGGGGGATGGATAGATGGAGGGAAAAGAGGGGTAGAGCGGTTGTTAGTGAGAGGATGGCGGCGCTGGTGGACGGTGATGATCTGAGCACATTAGGCTGGAGAGGGCAAGAGAGGAGAATGTGAAAGCAGCTAGATGAATGGATGGATGTTTGTAAGGGAAGAAGGATGGAGGAATGGTGGGGTGGAGGAGGAAAAGATGGAGCGATGGAGGGGGTGAGGGCGCCAGCTATTATTCTGCATCGATTTACTCCAGTCAGGGATGGCAGGACGCGTAATGAAGTGTGGGATCTAGGGGTTGCCGCATGCGCTTGTCTGTGCCTTGTGGCTTTTTGGAATTACTGTGGGCGGACGTGTCACTTGTGTGTGTGTTACACACAGATGGTAATGTCCACTTTCGCTGTGGTTAAGGAGAAAATTATATTAATGAAACTTGAAAACAGACATAAAACAAACTGGGAGATATTTGGCAGCATTTTTGAATAATTAATTGTTAAAGTTTTGTGTGTTTTTTTTTTTCTTCACTAAATGCCACAAATTCACTAGATACACAGAGCTGTAGTTTCTTCTATTTTTTCTATTTCAGAAATCTTGTTGTGACTTCTGCACACAACAAAGCAGACAAAATGTTTCCAAATGGGGTTTTACGAGACAAAATGTTGTCATTTTGGAGTGAGAACAGAAGATTTTGTTTATTCAAAGCAGGAATTACATCAGCAGGTAAAGAGGAAAAGTAACAGGGGGGAAACTGACATTACAGCAGTGGAAGAAAGAGTTGTACTGTTTCCTGTTTCTATTCTTTTCCATTATTCCCTCGTTTCCCGTGTTCTTGCAGCATCCTTTTCCCCCATGAACCCCCCCAAAGCTCCACACTTCTTTACCCAGTTTAATCCTCTGCTCGACATGCTCCTTCTTTGTTCCCCGACCCTGACAAGTTGTCTCCTTCCCCAGGACAGCCCCGGTGCGTTGGGGATAATAGAATAAAATGCAGGAGTGATAAACCCCCCCAAGGATGCGAGAAGAAAACACACGAGTATGTCACCCAGGGTGATAACACTCTATTCTCCTGTGTGTCTGTCAGAGAAGCGGGGATTATGATTTTACGAGGGAGCCATTGCCAATTTGCAGCCCCTTTCTGCATGCTGGGATGTTTACACTGTATCATGGGTGTCATGGGGTGCCAAAGGAATAGTCTTACATCTGTTTCATTCAAAGGTCTTCATTAGCTCTGGTCTATACTTCACATTGTGCAATCATGGACAGGTAATTTAAAGTCACCTTATCAAAGTTTTCAGCACTCCTATGATATTATAACTCTTTGGAGACATGCCATCTTACTGAAGGAGGCCGTTTGGTTTGTTTGCTTAATCAGAGGTGTCATACAGCTGCATTATGAACAAGGTTAGAACCACCAGATTCAATAAATATCAAACCTCTGCTGGAATTAGCTTTAGTAAAGTTGCTGCTGTGACATTTAAAATGTGTCCTTTTTCCAAATGATTATTATTAGCCTGATTTAGCTGAATCATTCAAGCTAGAGCCCCAATAATGATCAATACAAACATTGATGAGGTAGATCCACTCATGCCCCAACAGCAAACAAAAGATATAGAGGATAAAACTAGAAACATGTGTATCAACCAATGCATACCACTGTTAAACATGGTTAAGTACCATATTGGAAAAACAGAAGATAACAGCAGGCCACTTTGCCTACATTTTTTTAATGACCTTAGAAGGTGATTTCCCTCAGGCTGATTTTTTTTGTGACCTAAAACTGCATTTCGATGAAATGCCAAAACTGTAAGGAGATGTTTCTTTAAAAGTTAGCTTTCTATGTTTGAAAAAGAATATGATAAACATATTTTAATTCAAATTCTGTCCTTATTTGGGGGGGTTGCTTATGAAAATGTTATATGTATAGTATAAATAGTGTGACCCTGGAAGCTGTTTTACACAGGATTTTGATTTAAATGTGAAATTTGAATGCCCAAACCACGCTTTACCAGTCAAACCTCGTTCATTTGGTTGGATTTTTGAGTTGGAGCCCAGAGTTAATATTTCTTTAATGATTTTCCTTTTAAAAACCCTCCTGACTTGGTGGTTTTCAATTGTTAGGACATCTCTTAAGCCACAGTTTCACACTTTACAATCACCAATTTTAAACATGAGATGTCTGTTGCAGCCCTTCTTGTTAGCCTTGGAGCAGCTCATCTGAGCAGCTTCTTTGCTGATTACCGGGACATAAACTGTAAGTGAGGAGTGTTATTTAAATGCTCACTTTCCAACCCCAGATCCCACTTGAGATGAAGTATATTTTATATTTCAAATCCATTCTGAGAATACTGAAGCTCTTAGCTGTAGCTGACATTGTGGTCCAGTCAACTTGTTCAGTTTTAGACGTGAAATGTGTTTCAGAGGATTAGAAAGATGTTCAGGCTTTCAGACAGTGGCATAAGGAATCAATAAAAAGTGATTGGTAAGGCAGGTTATTCGCTGCAAAACAATTACCAGAGTTCAAGACTGTTGCTTAAGTTCAACAGATGAAACTTGGCCATTTCTAGCAAACCCTCTATCTTCTGCTATTACACTGCCATCCACCTACTCTTGACCCCAATCTCCCACATATCCACACAGGCAAGGGAGGTAGATTCAGTCTAACCCGGCACATAACACGCTGACGCAACTGACAATCGAACATCCTCCAATCTGACCTTCACCACACAAAAAAGAGAGGAAAAAAAGTGTAGGTGGGAGCCTCATAAGAAAATCTCCCACCCTAAAAATAGAAAAGGTGGCAATTAAGTGCCAATCTAATCATCCCTCTGGTAAACGAGCCCTGCAGATTCCGCCCTCATATCCCCCAAGGCCCTTTTTTTTTCACACCACTTCCTCATCATTGCTGGCTATCGGCTTAATTACGCCCCCACCATCCCCAGATAAGAGAGTGATAGCCTTATCACCACGGCTCATTTTCAAATCCATGAAATTAATAAAGTCAACCTCCCACTTCTGTTTCTGGGGCCAAACTTATATTAGTTGTCATGTATGTGAACTCAGGAAAGTAGTTTGCCTGCTCTTACAGTCTGTGTGTAGCAGCTACTGGAAATCTTTCTCTATAGGAGGTTAAAGATGGTGAGGGTAAGGTGTTTTGTGTTTTAGGCAAATCATCTTTCTGCTGCAGTTTTTCACACTGATGAGGGTTAGCTTCACGATTCCTGTGGCTTCATCTATCGTTTGCACAGTAGATGGATTGTCCATTAACTTTGGTTAATTTTCCTTAATCTCCACCTTGGGAAAGTTGCTTAATTGCACTTTTGTTGAGGGCTTTGCAACCATTACTAGCATGTAACATCAATTAGAATGGATGTGTAGAAATAAAAGGAATAGACATCCAGCTTGTTATAATTGATAGCTTTTCTATTTGTAGATCATCAATAAACCTCTAATCAAATTAAGCAGAGCCTCAGCTGCTTTCCAGTCAGATCCACCTCAAATATGAGTTCTCCAACACTCTATGTTGGCTGCTGTAATCAGTGGGGAGACAGCTGGCCTCACCATGCTGTTCCACCTGCCCGCTCCCCAGAGTAAAGGGCTGTGCTTCACCGACCAAATCCACTCTCTCCGAGGCAGACCCTGGCGTGACTGGCAGGGGTCTCACACATTGATTTCAGGGAGAAGGGAAGGTTGGGCAGACCCGTCACTGCTGCAGCGACGCTGGCAACGGAATGAGACGGGCTCCCACAAGGTTTAGGTCTGTCATTTATTTCTAAACGACGGCAGATGGCGGGTTTGGCACTCGCGCCATCGTCTCAGTCTCCCAAGGTGCGCTTCTGTGATGGATGTGGCGAATGGGAGCGCTGCAGAGACGGCTGAGGCACATCTGCGCAGTCCGATAACGGGGGGCAAAGTATGCCTGTGCTTTCTAGCCTGCGACTCGCTTTCACATATTACTCATTCCCACACAAACCTCTTGAGGACTCACACCTTTTGAGGGTTTATTTGACTCACTTTCATAGCTTTGCTTTTTACCCCTCTTATCAGCAGGGAACCTTTCTGTTTACGCTGCAGGTGCACTGTTAGGTTTGACATTGCTACCTGGCTGGAAAAATCTACCCAAAGTAGACTAGCCGTCTGGTGTGAAACATGCTGAGAGGATAGTTAATCATAAGAGAGCCATATTAACTTTTGTGAGAATTTAGGTTTAAGAGGGAGTACTCTTCATTCACTTTAACAGGTCTCTGTCCACCATTGCAGCAAGATTTTTCAGTAAAATACATTTTAATTAATTTTGTTAAACAGACATTTTTGCACAAGGAGTTATGTTAAGATAAATAAGATCTTTGCATGTAATTAAACATGCTTCCACATTACCCTTTAAAACACTCCCAAATTATATTAGTGTGGTTCAATTAGTAGTAATTAATCATCAGTTTCCCAAAGCCTAGATTTGTCTTGTCCAAACCCCATGAATACTCAGTTAAAATTAAAAACAATCACACGTTCAACTCACTTTATCCAACCTTTTCATTCAATGTCATGGATTTCCTTTTAAGAATTCATGTGAACATTTTCTCTCAGAATGCTTTTTATATTAAGAAATCTCCGGCTCTTGCAGCAAAATTGCATCATTTCTGCAATTCTTTTCAAGTTTTACCGGTGATTAAAGTAGAGTTAATGGTTGAACTGTTGTATTAGATTGCGTTAGATTTTTAAAGGGGATCCTAACAAAGCGGCTGGTGTGTAAATTTTTATTATTATTATTATTATATAACTACCTGAGACCATTGAACGTAAAATTATAGCAAATGATAAGCATTTATCGAGGAGTATAGTGTTTCTTTTGTCTCTACAGACCATATCTTTGGGTAACCTTTTAAAGCATGCGGTCCTCCAATTTGAGGACGTTCCCTGCGTCACTCCAAAGGGATGTTCTTATTTTAAGCTACCCTGAAACCGTCTTCATTTGTGCTATGGCCATCTTAATTCATTCTTTATCAGTAACACATATGCTAATATTTACAAATCCCGTTCCCTTTACTTCAAAATGATTCAGATAGACTTTGTGGTTGGAGAGATGGAGCCATTTTCAAGCGGAGGCATAAAAACAGGGACACTCAAAGTGTTGATATGAAGCTGTTCCGATGAATTAGAAACACTGTTTTGAGGATGATTTAGAATATCTCAAACAGTGAGAGGTTTCTCAGCTGCAAAGCTATAATTAGTTTGAACTTTATTCAAGATTAAATGACTTCTACTGATGTTAATATATTATAAATGGAAGATTAAAAATTTAAACCAAGAGTATGGAAACTACTGGAAATAGACATTTTTGAAACGTTAAGATTCCTCATTTGGATAGAAAAGGCTTTAAAGTTTCAATAACAACTATGTAAATAATACTTTGGCTTTTTTGATGGGTAATATGAATTCTATCAAAAATAACTGACATATGAGCAATCAATGCTTACTTGTATTCATAAAAAGGGTTAAATGTAGCTCTGTCTTGCAATTAAAAAAAGAAAATGCATAGCTAAAAAGTATTTGAAGTACACTTTGTAAGTTCCCATAAACTAAATAAAACTTTTACTGTGCTTTTTCTTCTATCACATCCTGTTAGGACCAAAGAAACAGCTACAAATCATCAGACTGGAGCTGAAACCAGTAAATGCTTTATTAAAATGTCGCATAATCATTAATGAATAGCTGATTTTATTTCCTCTGAGTTAATAAAATACCTGTCACAAATTTTGCAACCAACCTGGGCCTCTGCTTCTGTTAAAGATCCAGTGAATCACATCTTCATAGAAGCAGTTAACAGGCACACACTCTCTGCTCCAAACACACATTAAAGTGAGCAATCACTGGCTAACAACACCCCGACCCTTGCAAAGGTCACATCAGCTTCATCATCCTAATCACCGAAAGCCATCACTTTCTGTGATTTAAGATTGCAGTAAAAGCATCATAACCCGCCCTGCCGCATCCCTGCCCATAAACGTATCCACGGCAACAGAGGCATTGCGCCTGGTCTTACACGATGCATCTTTGGGATTCTCTGTGCGTCGCTGCAGGGTGACAAGTGAGGCGTAAAGAGTCGATTTAGCTGCGGCATTGGGGAGGCTCGCACATTAGCAGGAAGGAAATAAGAGCCAGCAAATACTTAGTGGGTGATTGGCTCCGCAATAACAGAACACCCCTTTTGGCAGCTCGTCAACCGCTGCTATACGGGTGCCATTACAAACAGGGGGCCATTAGCAGGCACCAAGGCTTTGTGAGGCATGTCACTGCTTCGTGCCCTTTACCCCTCGGGCTGTTTTAAGATGTGCGTAATTAGCTGTGTTCTGCTCATCCCGTGTATTTGTCTTTCTTACCAGATAGATCAATATATCCCTCTCAAGGCCCAGTCCCCTTTGCACAAACATGGCGTGTTTACACCTTAGAGGATAAGACCTAGATCTGAGTTAAATGAATGGGGAAAAAATGGCCACATAATGGTTTAATATCCCTTAATGGTTGCTATTTTCTGCATATGTTTGGCACATAATTTCACTTTTAAATGGATATACACAAGAATGTGAAGCAGAGCAACTACTCCAGGAAAATGTCCTTGTTGTTAACACCTCATGAAGCACTGAGGAACAGTAAATGCTGTTTGTAACACTACGTTCACACTGAGGCTTTATTACTATACTGTTAAAGCTAACATAACCAACAGTGAAAGAGTATTTTAGCACCATAGGATGTGAAAAGAAAAGTCAAATACCACTTTCTGTAGGTCATAAAATTTTTAAAACACCTATAGATTTTTTACAAAGTGGCCAAAGAAACCGGTTCACACCATTTGAGCTGAATTTCTACATTGTTCTAGTTTTTATTTATCGGTTCTTTTTTCCTGTATGGAATTATAATTTTCTCTTTTTCCCCTTGATAACTGAAGTAATTAGCAGCTGGTATTCACAGATAGTATAATTGTGAATGAAACAGCTCATTAGCCATTTGGCAGGCAGCTAGATTGGAAGCAATAAGGCTGAATACCTGATAGTTTTGTTCTAAACAGGAGCTGGGGTTAAATGTAAAAACACAGACAGAATGATAAAAGACTGGAAGAACTCTTGTCTTCTCATGCTCGAGTCTGATGTGTTTGAGCTTCGCATTGCCAAAAATGAAGGAGCAAAAGAAAAAAAATCTTCAAAGCTTTAGTTTCAAGTTTGCAAAGCATGTTAAACAGTTTGGATATAGCCTTTTTATTTCAGCTTTTGACAGTTTTAATGAAGTTTTAACCAAATTGTCTGTACAAATATGTAAAAATGATATTATGAACAGTGATCTGCAACAGCAGCCGAGGCTCATGGGTGTTGCCATGTTTAGCCCTGGCAAAGCCCGGCCTGTAAAAGCTTCTGTGGTATGAAAACACATTCCGTCATGGTGGAGTATTTGAACAGAAATACACCACCAAAGAGTGTGTGTCATGTAAAATTAGCTGCTTGAACCGGCTGTGCACACTTCAGTCGTTTCCTCTACCACCCATGAGATGGTGCACAAACACCCCAGGAGGGTTTTTTTCTCTTTTCACAGCCCCGCGGGCACCCTCACTGACTGGCATCTCATTAGGAGGGCAGAGCGCTGGCGTTCGTGTGTTCGCCGCCAGACAGGCCATGCCACAGGCTGCATGCTAATTGCGGAGGCGTAGCTAACTTGAGATGACCTTGTGTGGTTAAAGAGGAGGGAGGCAAGGAAGTGGTTTTGTTTAGCGTCTGGTGGGCAAGGAGGGAGACAAGAGGGGTTTGCTCTCGTCTCACCCTGACCTTGGGCACCAGATTCAGCCATGTCCGACCACTCATTGGAATAAGATCATAAAGTGAAAGTCTCATTTAAAAAATATAAAGTAGTGTGGTATACACTATCACACACCATGTAATGAGAGAGGCATCTCAGTGAGTGACATTTTTCTGACATTAATTTGTTTCTTTTTAATGGCTACTACAATATCAAAGCACCTACTTGTACTTCCGCTTGACAACTCATTAGGTTTAAGGCTTCAAGTGAAAGTCACTTTAGAAACAGGCAGTAATTTAGCACATCTTTGCACCAACATACATTAACATTTTGTGACATTGATCCACGACATCTCTTAGCTTCATTACAGTTTCTATGTTTGGGTCATTTTCACAAAGGGCATGCACTGAATATAAAAAGCTTTTTTAAAAAAAATGTTAGTAAATGTAGCACAGAAGCCTTTATTTTCTTAAGAAAGTGGAAATAGACTTTTCGTTTTTTTTTTGTTTTTTGTTTTTTTTACNACCTTTATTTTCTTAAGAAAGTGGAAACAGACTTTTCGTTTTTTTTTTTTTACCAACACCAAACACATTATGGCTTTGTCCATAGTTTTATCAGAACTTCTCCAGTCCAATAATGTGACCTTTTTGTCGGCGCAATCAATCTCAGCGCTCACATCTGGCAGGTTCTCTCAGGCAGCTAAACTGTTAAGTCCTCAGATTAAACTCCAATCGATGACATAACACGTAAGCGCTGGGATGAAAAAGTGAGATGGTGTGAGAACAGAGAGAGGAGAGTTCAGGGTGTGAGTGCAGTGTCATGCAGACACTGTAACACATTTGTTACTTAGTTCAGTAAGTAGAAAGACTCCTTTCAGCATCTAAAGCGGATTAAGAAGTGCAAAAAAATGAGAGAGCAGCACGCACAAGTTTAAAGATTTTAGAACTCAGATATATTTTTCTGAGACAGCAGACTTCGACTTGCTTGAAAAGGCAAGTCACAGTCATCGCTGAAAGGTCATGTGATGCAAATTTCACAGCTTTATAAATATTCTGCCTCCTCAAACTTTGTCCTTATAATCAGCAGCCATGGACTCATCTAAGCAGCTTTGCAGCTCATGTAAAAACATGTAAATGATTGATGCAAACCAGGAAGGAGCTATGAGAAGATTTCTTGACTCAGGTATCTTATGAGGTCACGAAAAAATAGTTTTAGAGTACAAAAGACTTTTATGAAGAGTTAGCAGAATTTGTTAGAAAATAAATAAATAAAAAGCACAAAAGTCTATGAGAACACTTCTCACATAGCGGGGATCATATCCCATTTTTTTTTTTTTATCTTTGTAATGTTTTGTTGAGCAGAAACACTTATAAAGAAGAAGAAATACATGGAAACATGTCCTAAACTAAAGGTCTTTTTTACATTCTGAACACTTTTCACGCAAGAGATGGAGTCTGCACAATGTTTTTAACGCTTGTACATCTTTACTTCCCTCCCATTTATGATTCCTTACTTTTCTACTTCAGTCAAAGGTGAATATACAGTTGTTTTGATATTATTTGACAGGGACATGCACAGCAATACATTTACCTCAAAGGGAAACATGTTTAGTCCAAGGCTTTAGCAAAGCTGCTAATCTCCACCTGTAGTCCCTGGACAGGTAGTTGTTAAAACATGCACTATGTGTAGGTCTACATGTTAAAAAAACACATGGTTGGGCTCTTAAAAATTCTCAAATATTTTTATAATCATGTGCTGGGATTCCCTTCGTACAACTACAAATTGTTAAACTACTACATTTTAGACAAACGTATGCTATATATGTTTCTGATGAGGTTGAGCTGTGTTTTGCAGCCAGTGGCATAAGGACACTTCACTGTTGGAAGGGAGAATGGATTTAATTAAAAATGAGCAAAGCCTTAAAGCAAACATCACACTAGTAAAGAAGCTTAACATGAAAAGAAGATAGCTTCTGCAATACAGTGATCTGAAACACATCTTTAAATATAAATAATGGATTTCCTAAAGATTAGTGAGCTGAAGGTGCCGTTGGCTTCACAGTCCCCCATCCTAAAGAAAAAAGCTATACAGCATTTACAAGCTGTAATATTAAACTTTTTGCTATATATTATCATAATTGTATTTTGGAAATAATTCTATTTATTTTAAGAACAGTAATTTTGATAGGGGGGTATCCAAACTTTTGCATGCTTGCAAAAAAAAAGGCTAAATGTGGTCACACATAATAGTCTCGGCCTCCCGCTGAAGGAAATAAGTTTTATATCTTCCTAATACTTGAATTTGGGCTAAATTTAATTTAGCTTCTGCAGAAAAAGGATATATTGTGTGTTATGTTTTTGTGTGTGTATTGTGTTGTGTGTGTGTGTGTGTGTGTAAGAGAGTGAAAAGAAACAAAAAGAGACGTAGAGAAAGTCAAAGGCTTTTTTGGAGCCATTATTAGTTCTTTTCTGTCACTCATTGATAAAGAGGTGCTGCCATCAGCCAAACCAGCCATCTCCTTCAGTCCTCATTAAAATGTCGTCATATTAAAAAATCATTTCAGGCTTTTGCTGATGAGCGTTTTATTGCCGTCATGAAAATGGTCTCACTTTTGAGTTAACGGGAGGGAGAAATCCTTCAGTGAGTGATGAAAACACAGAAAAAGAGCACGACAGAGCAGATAAGGGTGATTTGTTATTTGCTTCAAAGGAGACTGTCACTGTTTAAATCATTAATTATTTCTTCATTTTGGTGCCTTCTATAAACATACTGTGTGGTATTGTGTAGAATCCCAAAAGAATATAAAAAAATAAAGAAATTGGCTTTAACAGTGACAGTTTAACACCATTTCATGCAATTTAGTCTCTTCACATTTTGCAGACAGGCTGGTGGTGAGACTGTCATCATGGGGAGTTTCGACATTTTGGATGTATCTGTTGAACTAAACAGTCAATGCCATTTATTTTAACCCCTGACAAACATCTGCTGCAAGGTGAATCCCCCAAACACATTGCAGATTAAGTCCATATCAATAAACAACTCCTGACACATTATGTGACACATAAGGTGCACTGGTCCTATGGTTGTAACACAAATGAGCCATAGTTTTGCAGAAATAGCTCAAAATATGCCTAAAAAAATGTATCTGAATTATATGTGGCATTGATTAATTAATAGAAAAATAGGTAAAAACATCTTTCCTAAATTATATTACACAAGGACTAAAATTTAAACTTATTTAACTTTTATTGACAGAATTTCGAGGTGTTGAGGGGATCAGGTTTGGTGGCTTCAGGATTGGGTCTCTCCTTTTTGATGTGGTTCTGCTGACTTCACTGGGCTGTGATCTTCAGCTCTCGCTGGAGCGATTTGAAGTGTGAAGTGGCTGGGATAAGAATCAGCACCTCTAAATCTGAGACCATGGTCCTAAGCCAAAAAAGGTGGAGTGCTTTCTCCGGTTTGGGAATGAGTTCCTGCCCCAGGTGGAGGAGTTCAAGTATCTCAGGGTCTTGGGAGATTGACAACCAGATCGGTGCTGCACCTGCTGTGATGCAGACTCTGCAGCCAAAAGGCAAAGTTTTCGATTTACAAGTTAATTTACGTTCCTGCCATCACCTATGGTCTCGAAAGAACGAGATCACGAATACAAGCGGTCAAAATGAGTTTTCTCCACAGCCTGGCCGGGCTCTCCCTCAGATATAGGGCGAGAAGTCTGGTGATCCAGGAGGGGCTCGGAGTAGAGCTCCGCATCGAGAGGAGCCAGAAGAGGTGGCTCGGGCATCTGGTCAGGATGCCTCCTGGACACCTCCCTGGTGAGGTGTTCTGGGCACGTCCCACCGGGAGGAGACCCTGGGGAAGACCCAGGACACCCTGGAAGGACTACATCTCTCGACTAGCCAGGAATTGCCTCGGACGAGCTGGAAAATGTGGCTGAGGAGAAGGAAGTCTGGGCTTCCCTGCTTACGTAGCTGCCCCCACAACTCGTAGAGCAGGGGCAGCTGTGGTGGAAATGGATGGATGGATGCTTGGATGCATGGATAAGCATAAGCTAACATAATGTAGTAGTAACATACCACAGGAGTACAGTAAAACATTTTGATTAAACTCAATTATAACAGCCTCCATTTTAAAAGGGGTGCTAAATAACACCATTCAATTCATTGACCACGTCTTCAGGTTACCATAGTAACGGATATGGAAGATATTTAACATGTACTTATTCACAGAACCACCAGAGATCAGATCATTTACAATTAAAAAAGCAAATACAAATCTTGGTGGGATTTCGCTCAAATGACCTACAATATCATTCATGATCACCTTTTGACTTGACCTCCAAAGAAACCCCATTCAATCATTTATCTGTCTTCATAGCGTGCCTGGAAATTATTTCAGTGTTGCTTTTAGTCTTCATTACCCTTCTTTTTTCTTGTGTCGCTTTATTACCTTGATTCCTGTAGATTTAAGGGAATAAAGTACAATCTATATACAGTATATTTATACTGCATATATAAACAGGCATGATATTAACAACACCTTTCAACTTCTCAGGTCAGACGATGATGCAGGGAGTCTGGAGCTAATCTTCTACTCACTTACAAAATGCTATCACAAGCACTTTTTATTGTACAGACATGTGAAATGGAAAAAGCAATCTTCTGATACCCCTGCAGTAGAAAAACAGCAGCAGCAGAAACTTCAAACTATTAGCTGGAGCATAAAGGTCACTAACGAGGGAATTTCACACATGCCCACTTTAACAATAGCCTAATGAAAGCCCTGCTTCCTTAATGACGTGGGGACCTGTAGTTGCTATATGTTGTGTGTAAAGCTCAGTGAAGCTTGCTTGT
The DNA here is from genome assembly GCA_026261665.1 of Melanotaenia duboulayi. Classification (NCBI taxonomy): domain Eukaryota; kingdom Metazoa; phylum Chordata; class Actinopteri; order Atheriniformes; family Melanotaeniidae; genus Melanotaenia; species Melanotaenia duboulayi. The sequence goes on from CM047997.1 coordinate 19,239,597, forward strand.
TGCAGCAGCAGGTTCGCAAATGAGAGTCCTTGTGACCGAAGCATCAAAGGCATAATAGAAAATCGGTTTAAATGGACACTATCTCACAGCTATTGATCTTCATGAGCTTATTATCTGAGGTGGCACTTCTGCTGCTATTGTTTGGATTCATTTCATTCTTTTTTCTGCTTTTTCATAATTCCCACTTCGCTTCTTTGTTGCCAAGATAATGAAAGGCCGCACAACAGCAGTCTGAAGACATACTGTATCCCAAAAAGGCTTAACAGAGTCTATATACTTGGAATACATATGGGGCTGCTGCACATCTCTCCAACATTCAAATTTAATCCCACCATATGTTGTTTCCACCCGCTAGTGTTGATTAAATGGTTTGTTTTCATCTGATGAAGAAGCTGAAGATTTTTGCACCATTTAATATGTTGCAGCGTGCAATCTGTCTGCTCCCGATAATCAAATTCCCGTTCAAAACAGAGCAAAAATAACATTAGCCGAATGCAGACACTCTTTTCCTTGAGCTGTGGGTTTTGTTTATTTGATATTTTAATTGTAAATAGAAACACAAGCACACCACAGTTTATTAATGCAGGAAACCATGAATTATGAGAGGAAATTAAACTAAATTCATGCACAGACAAAACAAAGCCGCACACACACTGAGCACACAATTGTACATTAGTGTCCCAGAAGAATATGTACTTGATTGGCCTCAAGGGATGTAATATCTATGCTTTAATTTCACATAGCAAGTAAGCATATCCTGTTACAAGCCATTACAAGGGCTTAATACCAGGCGCTGTGTTGGGGGACATGTTCTCATTTTATAAACCCATTTCTTAGGATTTAAGTGTGATGAAATAATTTCTGCTGTTGAGATTACAGTCAGGATTTGTCTTGCAAAATTTACTCACACAATTAGAAATGTTCTCTTGAAAATAGATTATGACCCTTCTGGAAGGGCTGACACAGGAGAAGCAGCAAAAGAAGTTAGGCCTAAAAAACTGCCTTCTCCTGCTGGGTGTTGCGTTTAATTCACTTTTTTATTATTATTATTATTCTTTTTTCTATTTCTTGTTGTTTTAGGATGATGCACCCATCACTGTGGCTGCTGAACAGACATGTTCATTTTTTCTGCTGGCTCTGGGTTCATGTTTAAACTCTGGCCAGACGGAGAGCTGCTTGTGGTTTGAGTCTCTTATTTTTTGGTTGTAATACAAACAGATGATGCCAAAGCAACGTCGTGTCATTGCTCAGCCCACAGCCAACTGAGTTCTGGGCAGACACAGAAAGCTAGTTTAACTGTGCCAGTCCACAGAAATAATCTAGTAAAATAAAAATTCTTGGTCAGAATTATTTCTGCCCCTGAATTTTAAGTTTAGACTTTTAAAACATCTTCAGAAGTAAATGAACCGGGTCTCCAAGAGGCCTTTTTTGTCCAATAAAATAATAACAACAAAGACAATTGGTGCCTTTGATTAATATGTGTATATAGAACTTCTAATGACAGCCAGTGTTTTTCTTTAACTGTTGTTAAAGAAAACTGAGGCTTAAATAATTTGGCTGCTTAGTTTCATGAGGCAGTGCCTGTGAGTGACAATAAATAAAAATAAAACATTTAGAAAGCAGACATAATTTGCCTGCAAAGTGAACAAGAAAAAACATTTTTCTAATGTTTCTTCCAGCCATTAATGTAGAAGCAAAGTTTCTAAGGGTGTTTTTGTGTAATGGCAGATGTCAGCCCTCTCCAGGGTTTCAAATGGGATTTATGTTAGTTTAAAACTGAGAATATCTACTTTTTTATCCACTCTTCTGCACAGCTGGACTTTCACCGCAGGTCAGTGTCCTGCTGAAACCTTTGCTTTCTGACACTAGGTGACAAATTTTGCCCTAAAATGGTTTGGTAACCCTCTGATTTCATAATTAGTTTGATCAATCCATTGCATCCGATACCACAGGCAACAAAGGAGCAACACAGCATGATAGGCCCTCCTCCATGTCTGACTGTGGGGCATGTTCTTTTCCTTGTAGGCTTCATCTAATTTCTTCAAGTGATGTGCTGTGATTTCCCGTGTCCAACATTAATGACTTCATACCGAATTTTGAAAAGCCCATGTGCATGATTATACATCTATACTTATTGTTGTTGCACTTCCAACAGTCTACTACAGTAAAACAGACCTGGGACTGTAACACATTTATATTTAATTATACCAAAATGGGTTTTAGTGATTCTAAATATATATTTTTTTAATATAATTACTATTTTGACCAATTTCATGTTTTATTTGACTTTATATTTGAGATCTTAAAATTCTTTGTGTTAAATCTAAACTGTTCACATCCCAGAGTAATGCAAATACCCTGATCTGATATTAAACTGTCTTCTTCAGTAGATATCAAGACTATTCATAGAGACACGCTACTGCCCAAAATCAATGTTCAGTTAAGCTCGGGATGTTTTCTGGATACTGTAGCTGTTCCTTCACCATCTCTGCTTTAAGTCGCTGTTATCCCAGGGAAACCATGGCTTACCTCTTTAAGCTTCTGCAAACATAAGTCTCTCTCTTAATAGTAATGCTGTCCTTGGTCTTCACTCATTAAATCATTCTGAGTTCAGTGTTCAGTGGGCTGAAACTACCACTTTAGCTTGCTCCAGGTCAGCTTCACTCTCTTTGTTTTGCACATTCTGAATTAAGTTTCATAGGCTTCCCTTTTCTCCAATGCAGTACCGTTTCCTGAAAGCATCTTAAAAGATTTACTGGTGTAAATAGTTCCCGCCAGATTGCAGGAGTTCTGCTATACTAAAACTGAGAAACTCAGTGCATGTCATGTTTATATATGTGTATATTACTTTATGCCACACATGGCGTGGTTTATTAAATTACAATCAGTGTCACTCAGCCTGGGCATATAGTTGGAGAATTACCTGTGAAAGCAGATAAAACTAGTCACTTGCTACAGTTAAAGCAGGTTTTGGGGTGTAATATAATCTGATAAATACGGTGTTCGTGGGGAGGAGTGATGCTCATTTGTGACATGCTCATTTCATAGTCTCACCAGTTGGGCATACCTCAGTTTTTGAGGTGTAATATAGGCCTGCCAAATCAGCAGTAGCTCCATTACTCATCCCCCTCTGTGCTGTCTCCTGGCTTGTGCTCCGGCACTAATGCAGATTACAGGGATATATGAGGGCTATTTTGTTCGCTGCAGGGTGGAAACGATCACAGGCAACCCCATCCCTCTCTGATGCACGACTCTACATCTGTTCCCCCCACGAAAGCCTATCTGGATATCCATCAGAGCCAAGCCCTTATCAGATCTGAGACTGCTACATCTATTGCGCATCAATTATTGATGCTGTGTGTAAAGAATTGGGTCACTCTATGAACACTTGCTCTCAATCCTCAGAGACACTGTTTAGTTAAATGATTAGTGGCTTGACTTTAGATACACTTGGTATAGTTTCCAAGAGTTAAACGGCCCATTTATGATGCATGGGTATACAGCAACAAGGGCCTTGGGCGAAGGAGAATAACATCCAGCTAACAGCGGTTTTGTTGTACGATGCTCAATTTTTTTTTCTTCTCGAAGGAAAAAAGTTTTTTATCCGTGATTTTACAGACCTTTAAGTGGCCTTTTGTTGTGAGATTTGTTCAGGTGGAAATCCACACAGGTGTGAAGTGTATGCATCATAATCTATAAACCCATTTTCTTCTTCTTCTCTTGCTGTAAGACAACCCGAGGTGATGAATGAGCTAAGCTGCATTCTTTGCCAAAAAATCACTCGCATTTAAATTCATTTCCAACTTGCTACCTGACAGAAAACATGGACATATTATTCAAATTTCTATCTATTCTGAAAGCAGGACACGTCCAAAACCTGCTCGTTTAATCTTTATGCAAGTCTCTCCTCATCTGTTGGGTAAATAGACCATTCATCATATTATTGGGCTTTTACAGCTTGACTGTTTGAGTGATCTGTCTCTCAAACAGCCCTCTCCCTGGCAGCCCAATCAATCATTTTTCAATGAAGATGTCACAGCTCATTGTGTGGACTGCTATCCCAAACAATTCCCTGAGCGTTTTAGATGATAGATTAAAAGCTAAACTTTTATTTTTGCTCAGTGGGATGGTTAGACTCATTTGCAAAACTCTAAGTATTCTTACAAGTGATAAACATGGGGAGTTTTAGCTCTATACTTTAAGGTTTTAATGTTGTATCATCAACTATTCTCACCTCAGTGGAGGTGATAGCAGGTGCAGAAATGTTGGAGTGTGCTTGCTATTAACTTTTCATTAGGCACAGTAAACTGCACAAGTCATCAACAAGTAGCTGCAGCTTGACATAATTGGTTTGTGGTTAATGTCTGTTTTGAAGCTGGAAGTGTGAGTGTGCTGGTAAAAATCACAGTGTGAGCTCTTTAAGACCACAGTTTCCCAGGAAGAAGCACTTTTTAAAGACCAGCAGCTTTTTTTTTTTAAGACTGGCAGCTCAAACTGTACACGCTGAAATTTTCTTCCAGGGTGAACATTGTTATTCAAGCAACTCATAATGAGCCTTAATTCAATAATGAAGCCGTAAGATTGTCTCATTAAATAACCAGCTGCAGTGCAGTAATAAAGCTCTCTCTCTTCAAGTTGAGACTTTGTGTAAACATATCTCACATCTCAACTCTCTTTTCTCTTGTTTTTTGTTTCCTGTGTGTGTGTGTTTCAGGACCTTTCGGGGGTCGAGGCTGAGAACTGTGACAACTGGAGCTGCAGCCCTGGCGTTCATCAAGTGTTTCACCAAAACACAGAAGGCAGACAACAGATATACGGAAACCACACACTAGCTTGAGCCTTCCCTCATTATAATTTCCTCTATTTATTAAGGTAGCAGAAATATTCAGCATTTTCCTTTAATCTTAAAGCATGTTAACTTTTAATCGTGTGCAGGTCGGATTACTAAACAATAAACCATTTTAATGATGGTTTAGAATAAGGGATGAGACAGTTTGATTAGTTGCCAGGGAGAAGAAAAAAAAGAAGAGCAAATGAAGGCACCAAGGATTAGGGTTTGTGTAATATCTAATTAAGAAATAATCAATCAGGGAAGATTTGGTAATTAATGAACTGACTACTGAACTGAATACCACATATCCATCCATCCATCTATCCCAGCAGCCATTAGGTGAGAGGCAGGGTACACCCTGGAGGGGTCACAAGTCCATCACATAATAGATAACTATAAATTGGTTTAAAAAAAACAGAATTAATCCTTAGATAATAATTACTTAATTGATTCTACAGATTTCATTCTTCATGGTTGGCTCCTGATTATTACCTTCTTCATGGTCAAAAAGCAGTTATTTCCTCATGTGTTCTTCCTTTGTGCACAAAGCTTTGAGTAGGAGGCTTTGGCTGGATTAGATCAAATCATGCACATTTTCTCCTCTTTTTTTCACATTTACTAAAAGTACTTAAAGTGGAAATATGAATTAATAGTTCAGCTGATAGTTGGGTTTACTTTTCATCAGCTGGATTACACTGTTTTGGTTTAATCTGTCTTCTTCTTCTTTGTTCTTTTAAAAATCTACCCGACACGTTAGATTTCATAGAAACCCTTTCAATGCATTGAATTCTTACCCCTAATTTAAACAGCATAATTACTGATCATTAAATGTACGTCTCATCACATTTATCTTTATAATCAACTACAGCTTTTATTGTCTCCACAGAAAGGCCTGCTCTGCAGTCTGATTAGTGAGATTAAATCTGTTACCTCATAGCCAATGCTTCATCTCACGAGGTCGTTCATGCGTCAGCCCTCCTCCACCTCCCCACCCTCGGTGCACCTACGTTGCATTATTAAACTTGAATGAGGTTATTAGCATACAAAGCAGGAAACCTACCGCGGTGGAGTCATGCATATTTATCTGGACGTGCCTGACTTGTGCATGCACACACTTGTACTGTAACCCCTTTGGCACGCAAGCATGACTGTCTTTCTTGCGGAGGAGAGCTGTGAACACAGACTGTAGAGTGGGTATTAATATGATCATGTCTGGTTTTAAGAAGTAGATATTTATCTGTGAATCATCTGAGGAAAGAGCAGCTTTCATTTAAAGCACACATTAAAACATGAGCTGATGCCTGCAGAAAGTGTGTGTTGGGTCGCAGAGCAGATGGAGTTTGGTTCATCAGAGCAGGTTGTGTCCAGCATATCAAATATAACTTACACACAGAGGAATTCTCTGGATCTCGTAATGCCAGCAATACAAACTCATCTGCTGCACATATAACACACACACAAAGAAAGACAGTCTTTTGGTCTTCTGAATACTTGTGGATTGCCTCATAAATGACCCCTTTCTCTCCTTTCCTTGCATCCTATCTCCCTAAAATCAGCTTTCTCCTCAACTGCTCTCCCTGCTTCCTGGGGATCACTTTCAAGTTTTCCTTTCCATCCAGCTGAGAAAGCCACCCCCCTCCTTTCATGGGTGCGTGGACTCCTTTGTTAGTATTGTTCTTTTCTCCTTCCCCACTATTCCCTTCCTCCTGTGAGATTGCTGTTGTGTCTTATGGCTTTTTATTCCTACGTGATGGTAGATGGGTTCATGTAGGAGTAGAAGCCACTAAACACGCGGTGAGAGCTCAACATGCTGGCCAGCACATGCAGAGAGCTTCCTGTGGATATGACAGCTGCCATGTTCACATAAATGTCCTGCCTATTATCTAAAATGTACACACAGGATAAATATAGTACAGGGTGATGACTGAAGAGAGGGGTCATCATCTAGACCAGAGTTCTGGTGGTAAAAATGTAAAATTATCCAATTAATTTGATACCCTGAAGTGAAGAATTGGTCTCAAAATAATAGAGCAGAATTCACATTATAGGTTTGAACTAAGAAATCAATATGACCAAATCTTCAGAGGTGAACAGACCTACTTTTCTCACCTGCATGCTGCTGAATGTGTCCTGAATTTCAAACTCTTTCCTTCCTTCCTCTACCCCTCGGGTCATTGTACAAAACTGGAGCTGCAAAGTTCTCAAAATAGAGACCAGGAAGAAAGGATACCACTCCTGAAATGAAACGACTTGCTCAGGTAGGTCACTGACATTGATAACCGAATCTATTCTCTTTTTCCCAGTGATGCCAATGTGAGGACATGAACATAACTGTGCACATAAACATTCATACACTTTTATCTAATAGTTGAAAATGAGTAATTTTCTGCCCTTTTACATAATTTAACACTTTTTTTATGCTTGATTTGGTCAAAATACCCCAAAAGAAAACAGACATTAATGACTATTCACATCTGCCTGTTTTCTGATAGTAGTACTCAATTATCCTACAAGTATGTTACTACTATTAGACTCATCTCAGACTACCATACATCAAATAGAAAAAAAATGCTTGACTGGCAATTTTGTACCAGAAAAAGTTAGTACTGACACCTGTTTTAGGAGCATGTGTTGAACTGGTCCAGTTTTTAAAACATCACAGTACATAATAGCCTTCCAAGTGGTTGGTACACCAGACAGAAGTCAAATCATAATTCTTCCTCCACATGTTGAGTACCATAAAACCTTAAACTTCATTGCTGGTCTGTTCCTATATGTTGTTGTTGAGTTTCTAGTGGCTAAAGGTCAGAATTGTTAAATATGGACAGAATTTTATCATTGATTGTGACAGATTCCACCACAGTGCTGCCTTCACTGCCAAAGGGGAATGGACAAAAGAGAAACTTTATTATGATAGGGAAAAAAATAAGAACACCTAAAGTTAGAGTTTCTACTCTGTATATAAAATATCCACAAATAAAGGTCATGTTTCTTTAGTTTTGGAGATGGTTGTGACTTGGGACGACCAAAAATGTGAGCAAGCAGTCACCAGAAAACCAGCAACAAGTCAGCCAGACACAAATCCTGTAAACAAAGAATTCTTATTATTATTCAATTATTTATTGGCAAAGAAACTACCTCATGGTTCAAATAACAGTACGGGATGGTTTTAAAACCATAAACTTTAAATTTGAGTTCTTTACGAGACATTCCCAACAGGAGAAACTCTGATGTCCTACATCTCACAAAATTCATTTTATAAGTGTCACAACTTCATCAGATTTTTCATATTTCTATGTGTTACACAGCTTAGAAACCACACTTTAAAAAACTGTAAATATCCCTCAGGAGACTTGTTTTTTTTTGTTTTTTTTCATGGCTGGACACGTGTTCTGAAGCACAAAAAAGTATTGTTTTTTTTTGTTGTTGTTGTTGTTTGTTTTTTCTCATAACATTTCCCTTTTACAGGTATTTCATATAAATCTCACACGTCATATTCTAGATAATAAACAGATGTTTTAGAACATAAAATTTCATGTTTAAAAACAGAAGGAAATTTTTAGCCCTATTAGGAATATATGTATAAGAGCAGTAAATAAATTCATGACGTAAAAGGTGAATTTATGCTTTCTTTGTCCGTGCAGTGATTTACTGTTTCTGCAGCTCACTATATGATCTAAAGTTTGGGGTTAGATACTCTAGCAGCTGCTGGTGGATGTTTTTCTGAATACTAGAGTTGATGCTTGTACCAGTTTACACAGCATTTTAGTATTTATTACGCTTTCACACAGAAATGTGAGAAGCTAACTACTAGATTTACTAAAATTGTAGTATGATTAGTAGCATGAATTGGTCAAGTATTCAAGTTGCCTTATTTGATTGTTTTGTTAAGTGTTCACACCTCAGCAGAACTCAGTAGGAATGATGCTCTGTATGGACTCTGCATGGCCTCTGCATCTGCTTCTTATGTGGACTTTTTTTACACATCAGTAGACTAATTTAAATACTTTTGTGGGGCTTGAGATCAGAAAAAAAATCTCCCCAACTCTTAAAGTAATGGGTGCTTTAGGTTTAAATTTAGTCCAAATCATTAATTTTAAACTGATGTGAAAATGTCAGACTTTAGCTTTAGTTTGGACATGCATTTTGTTACTCATAGATGTAGTTCTGATCAAGCAGCAGAACAAAATAATGATAAAGGGATCATCAAATTAATTAGCTGAGATAATTTAGTTAAATCTTTAGAAGTTGATTTGCTTTTTGGCTTCAAGGACAAGTTAGTGGCTTTGAAGGTTGGCCGGATTCCTCGTCAAAGAACGATAAACCGCAGCCATACAGCATCATCCCTGCATTTACATAAAAACACACATTTTCATACTTTGCTTTTAAGCAGCTATTTCACAAACGCTTTATTAAAAGTAATTTTCTTTGGCTCATTTAAACCAGTTTTCCTTTTTGAGCATCTCCATCCCTTTAAATCTTTAAGTCTGCAAACTTTAAGTCTGCTAAGTGTAAACTACTTCATTTTACACCTAAATTACGCCCACATTCGGCCACCTTAATGATGGTATTTACGTCAGCGGTAACTTTCTGCCAGAGTTGAACTCAGTGTCAACTAATTAAGCAAGAAATTTAAATTACCCTGCTGGTGGGTCCGTTTGGGTGCTGTGGGGTTTGGGTTTAAATGTCACCTCTCTGTATTTGTATTTGCTGTGAAATAAGCTGCCGGTTCCTCTCCCCTGAACAGAATCTGAATAAAGCTTAAAAAGGTTGAAACCAAAAGCTGAATTATTTATCCATGGATATTACAAGAATCGGACACATGTTTGCAATCATGGGGCATTATTTCTGGATTGCTATGAGGTGGATAATAATTCAAGACGAAATTGAACTAGATGAGGTCTGCTGAAGTTTAATGATTTATTTAAGGATGTAGGTTCTTATAATCTAATATTCAGTTCGGGGTTGGAAAGTTTCTTTTGCTTGCAATTTCGGTTTAATTTATTTCTTGGGTTCTCATTCCTATGTAGGCTTTATTTGCCTTCTCTGTTGACTCATGAGGGGGTCTGAGAGGATAGTCGAACTGGGAAGACACATTAAAAGAACCTGAGGAAGGATTCGATTTTAAACCTGTGGGGGTCCGTGGGTTTCCAAAAAGGTTGAAATCAGCCATGATGGCATCTGTGGGAAAGATCCTGGATTATTTAAAACATCACAGGCATGAAGGTTGTGATTGAATAGATTGCTGCCGTCCTCTCTCTCGCCCGAGGGTGTGTTCCTTGGTTATGATCTAACTGTGCTGTAAGCCTCACACTCCCGAAATGTCAAAATGATGGGTGAAATAAGACAGCACGTCCTCATTTTCATTTTGACAGATGTATATTTTTTTATATGATGGGTTTTGTGGCTCTCTGAGTTATGATCAAGCTATACAAGGTCAGATGTAACCACAAGTTCAGGTAAAAAACATGAAAATCATCAACACTGGCGTAATGGGATTTTTCTCTGACAGCTGCAATAATGTAGTGTGTTTGTGTACAGTAGGTTTAATGTATGAGTGTTGTTCTACTTTAACTACACCCCCCCCAATCCCCACCCCACCCCCCTCAGGCTGCACTTTGATTCTCCCATAATAAATAATGCTCTTTTGTCTTCTGTGCTTCATTTGTTCCCAGTTGTAATATGACTGCTGCTCAATAAATTATGAATCATGCCACTTTAACCTGCTGCATATCTCTTGTTTCATTTGTCTGTCAAATTATCTTTTTGAAAAAAGTTTTTTTTTAATTTTAAACTGGCACATATGCACCCCCTCAAATCTGCAGATAAGCATACATCAGACCCTCAAGCAACCTTCTTTTCTTGTAAGGCGAACAGTTCAGCTAAAATCTCTGTGGATTTGATTTTTAAAAAAAACACACAAAAGGTCAGGTCAAAGTTAACACCAGAGGCAAAGTATGTATAAAACATGTAAGAAAGGAAAACACCTGTGAAGATAAAAAAAATATGCATAACTGCACATTTAGCTGTATGGTATGTGGTTTGCACACAGACAAATGGCCCAATTTAATCTCCCATTTAATGTAATAATTCATCACGTCATTTACTTAGTCACAAAACTGTCAAATATGACACCATATTTGCATTAAAAAAAAGATGTCATGCTTGCTGTGCTGTGTTGCTCCGCACCGCTGATTCACAGCAGGTGAGCTGAAAGATTGTAGAGTTTTATCTCTAATGCTGGGGATGACATGCAGAGCCACTACGAGATTCTTTCACTTTCTTACAGATTTGGGGCAGCGACGCTCGCCTACACACACCAGCTGCCTGTTGTCTGGGGGAATCGCGTCAGCCATCTTTTTTCTGATGAAATCAGAGGAAATCCACAAGCTGCCCAAGGCAGACCACACACCCTTCTTTTCAACATTTTCCATGATAAGCTTCTCCTCTGAGCTTTGGCACTACTCCTCATTCCAATTAGTGAAAGGCAAAGAGAGCCACTTGTTTGTCGGCACGCAGGCGGTAATTAAATAATCCCTTAAATTTGGGGAGCGAGCACAAAAGGGAATGTGTAATTAAAACGCAAAGTCCGTCAAATATTTACACAGATGAGTCCTGCGGAGTATAGATATGGATGATCTAACATTTCTGCACAAGCTTTAGGAGTGCACAGCATCATGCAAAAAGGATAACATATGACATTATTGTCTTAAAGTTTAACCTCAGGAATAAAATGGATGAAATAATCTATTTCTAATTAAAATAAAAACAATATCCTTTCTCTACCTCTGAAATGTCCAGGGGATGTTAATGCAGATGGGATTGAGAAAAAAAAACAGTTGTGTTTCTTAACCAGCTATTATAATAGAAATAAAAAAAAATGCTGTGTCCATCCTGACTTTAAAATGCAGCACTAATAAGCTGATAGTGGATATAAAGTGAACAGATGTTGGGAATGTCTTCAGCTTTGAAGTGAATATAAAAAAGTATGTTGGACAAATTTAACAGTCAAGATTGGTTTTATTCCAGTTTATCCTGAGAAGATTTTCTAATCGTTGTGACACACCAAATGATTTGATCAACATAATCATCTTAGAGGCTGTACACAATTCTAAAAGGCCAGTACTTGGCCGATTATCGGATGAACCATCTGTGTAGTACCATCTCACCAACTGGAGGGGTAATAATTATAGCCACAGGCTTTGTATTACATAAAAGTGCCTTGTCAGTTTGTTTGCTAAAGAAAAACTGAAAAAACTTACTGTGAGATGAACCATGAGCTGCTGAAATAAAAACTGAGCCTGCATGAAAACTGACGTGCTTATGGCATCAGCAAAAATAATGAGTAAGTTATGGGATAATCAGCATACATTCTATGCAGTATGTACACTCATTGGCTACTTTATTAAGTACAGCTCTTCAATGGCTTGTTAACAAAAATGGTTAATCAGACAGTCACATGGCAGCAACTCAGAGTGTTTAGTCAAGACGACTTGCTGAACATCAGAATGGGAAAGAAAGGGGGTTTGAGTGACTTTGAATGTGTTATGGTAGGTGGTGCCAGACAGAAACTGGTGATCTACTGGGATATTATACACATAAACATCTGTAGGGTCTAAAGAGAAAGGCCTGAAAAAGAGAAAATATCCAGTGAGCAGCAGTTGGACCAAAATACCCAGCTGATGTCAGAGGTCAGACTGGTTGGAGATGATAGAAAGGCAACAGTAACTCAAATAACCACTGGTTCCAACCAAGGTATGCAGAATGTAATCTGTGAACTCACAACAGAGAAGGAATCTGGGTAAAACTAGTTTCATAATTCGTGATTACACTGGCAACATTCAAATGGTAGGGTCAAAATTTAGCATAAACAACATGAAAGCATCCATCCTGGCTTATATCAATATATCCAACTGTTGCTGGTGGTGCAGTGGTCTGGGGAATATTTTCTTGCCACACTTAGTGTAAGCTGATCCTGGTTTAAACACCACAGCCAGCCTGAGTATTGCTGCTGACCATGTCCAATCCTTATATGACCAGTGTAGCACACTTCCAGGATAGGCATGATCCAGGATAATGCACCATGTCATAAAGCTCGATCATCTCCAACTGGTTTCTTGAACATGATAATGAGCTCACTGTACTTTAACTCTATAGTCACCAGATCTCAGTCCAATAGATCACCTTTAGGATGTGGTGGAACGGAGGATTCTCATCATGGATGTACAGCGGACAAATCTGAAGCAACTATGTGATGCTGTCATGTTAATAATTTGTTTGTAATGTGTTGTTTTTAAGACAGAAGTCCAGAGTAGTACTAGCAAAGTGTACCTATAATGTGGCTGGTGAACATATTTGGTCATTTTGTCCACTTTTAATATTTCCTGGGTTGCATAATGATCATAAAAGTATAACATCCAAGCATTTAACTGCTGGTGATTCTGTGGGATCTTTTTGGAGAAGAGTGAGTGAGATAACAGGAAACAGTAGTTTTCCCCTCCAGTGAGCGGGGACCTGAGAGTGTGACGCACTGCATCCTATCAGGCCCTATCACAGCAAAATGTCAGCAGGTAAAATCAAACTCATCCAAAACCCTGTGGAGAGAAGAGTTTGGTGGAAACTACCTGATGCAATGCCCTGATTGTTACTGAGTTTTTGCAATATTCACGTAAGGCCACAGAATTTTAGCAATTTAGCTAAGTTCCCTGGAGCTGCTTCATTTAAATCCATAACATCAACTTCCTGTTGACACTGAAGACAAAAGACTAGGCATAAATCTGTCATAATATATAATTACTGACAAGTAATGTGAATAACACTACTGATCTTTTACAGTATAATGTTCTAAAATAGTGTCTAAAAAATGGCGTTGCCTCCCCGTATAGCATTCAGTTGCAACAGGATAGCAGTTGGCCCTCTAATCCCTGCTTGTCACGGCTAGAATCTAATGGGTGGCTTACTGTATCCTGGTGGAAATACTGAACGTAGGGGGAGATAGCTGCTGTGGCTCCTGAGCCAGTAGTGGAGAGAGCAGGCAGGTTGATGAGAGTTGCAAGAAAGAATGGCAGGTTGTGGAAGTCTGGAAGCTGAGATGTAGTCAGCGGAATCCCAGAGTGGCAAGGTAGAACTAGAGTGGAGAAGAACACACGGTAAGGTCATTTACTTGAAGCACAAGGAACACTGGTGAGAGCCTGATTTACCACAGAAACAGTGAGACAATCTGACAAGGTCTGGTTGCTCCTGTAGTCCTCATAAAGGAAGGCTTGATGAGGGCGGATGGAAAATAGCTGTTAGAGCAGGACCAGGCCAGACTCTACCCAAAGCTTCCTGGAAACTGCTCTGTCCTACCTAAGGCTCAGGAGAAAACAAAAACAGCAGAAGTGTCACACTCCTAAAGAAGAGCTCACAGAATATGACAGAGTCTGGGATGTTCACCAGCCCACCAATCTCCTCAGGTATCAATCTGAAGGAATATGATAGTATCTGTAGAAAGCAAGCTAAATTCACAAAGATCCCACTCCACAACCTGCTGGCTTAAAGAATTTACAGTTATAGCCTCATCAAATGTTCTTTTTCCATATCCTGACTCCTCACAGCTCTTTTGGCAACAAGAGGTAAACATATCAACCTACCAGATATCAGGCACATGGTCATAATGTAAAAAATGTAATGACTTTTTAGCTGTCTTACCATGTTACCATGTTAGTTAGCGGATTAGTCTGTAAAATAACTCATTATTGACCAGGAACATCTGTTAAAAACATAGTCAGTATGGTCAACTTAGCAGCAAGCATGGCTAAAAACCTGTAATAGCAGAAGTTGCATCCTCTGAGTAACAAAAGTTTGGTGGTTCTCACAAGTTCATGTGGCCATTTAGGAAACAATTTTCTCACAGCGTGACCTGTGGACATCTCATTGTAGGTGCATCATGCTGAGTTCCACAGATTTTTCCCCAACATCTCACTGAAACCAATCACAACACGACTCCTGTTTAGAGTCCACTTAATGAGAGTGTAGCGTCAGCGTTCTGGCTGCAATTACAGTGTTTAGGACTCTTTAATGATATGTTAATGGCTTGGCTGCATTACCTCTCAGCTGCCCAAACAACATTAAATACCCTGAGGCTGATTAATCCCGCATCCACAAAAAAACAAAACAAAAAAAATAAATAAATAAAACAGAAAACATCTAATTAGAGGGACCATGTTTGAATCGAGACGTTCCAACAACTTGAGAGGAAAATACACAAACACTAGAAGAAAAGTTATAAATTTCTCAACAAAACACAGTAAGTGGAGATAAAAAGTAAAGCTCTGAAATCTATTTACTTTAGTTTCACCCTAATTATTACTGTATATCTCAGATTTGTGTTTTGATTCAGAATGACTTCAGAACAGTACTTTGCTTAAGGATACATTGCGGGCACACAGCTGTTCAAGCAGTGTGACATGGGTCAAACCAATGACCTTTAAGTTACATAAGGCTCTGTCTAACCAGCAAGATGCCCTGCGTACTTATTACTTCTGCTGTGCCTGCTTCAAAGTCACACATAAGCTGTTAAACTATCTTACACAACTTCCACTGTTTTTTGTAGCTGTTGATCTACATATAAGGAGTTCAACATGGTGAGCTATAGTCAAAATAAGATGAAGCGTAAAAGAAAAAGTATATGAAAACAGTCCAATGAATCTCATTGTTGAATATAATTTTGATAACAAAATACTTTTCTCTCCTCAATAGTTATTGTTGTGTAAAACACAATCTATGATATATTTTCCCACCTCAGCGTCGCTCTTGTCAGGATAGCACTGCTGCCAACAATGGAGCTCACAGGACGATGGTGATTATTACTAAAAAAAACACCCATGCAAGCTGTCTATGAAGAGGAAATAAGAAACAACCTTACAGCCTGCTTAATCAGACTTCTCAGTCACTGACACTTAAGCATAGTTCTTAACTGGTTTCTACTCCAGTAGCCCATTAAGTTCATATACTGCTTTTCCACATTCAGATGCTAGAGGGAACTAATCTCAGTGGAAGAGCTCAGTCCAGCCACTTTAGCGACTTTGGCGCTATATTTAACAAGTTGTTACACCTGTAAAAGTAGATGAAGGCAATTTATTTAATTGTTTTTTCATAATACCTGAAATAAGCAGAAGAAAAAACCTTCCTATATGAGGCTCAGCCAGGATTTTTTACAGTGTTGCACCTCAACAAGTTCATTGAACGAACGTTCATGAACTCGTTCGTATTTAGGATGAATGTGACCTGAACGTGCTGTATTTCTGCCTGATGAACGTTATTGTTAGCGTGCTCATTCTGGCGTAAACAGGCCTTAATATATGGGTGAAAAATGCCAAAACTGGCAACACCAGCCACCACAGAGCCGCACCTCACATGCGTCATCAAATTGCAAAACATGGAGGCAAAATCCAATGAAAGCAGCAGCTCCACCTCTACCTAAATGATCACTACAGCATCTTCATTTGAAAAAGGTCAGTGATGATCCAGAAGGGAGAAATCTTGCCTTTTTTGACATCAACAAAGTCAACAGCAAACCTAAACCGGCGTTTTGAAATAAAGCACCTGGCTGGCCTTCCAAGGTATGTGAACTAAATGTCACTAAAAACCATCTAAAGACTTGGCAACGGCGTGCTAAAGCAGATCCTCTACCAGCCAAAACTAAATAACAGTAGCAGCAGCTCCATTGTCTTCATCTGCAGCCACAGCTGGAAAACCTTCTGCAGATTATTGTCGGAGACCTGCAGCCTTTGAGGAAAGAGGAACCCTCAGCTTTCATAAACCTGACAAATGCAAGACGAATGGTCACTTAATGATAAGATAAATAATGTTTAATTGTTTTGCACNTTCATTTAATGAAAAGATAAATAATGTTTAATTGTTTTGCACTTTGATGTACATCCTTTGTTTCCTACCTCACATAGTTTAATAATTCCTCACTAAAAAAAGACCATTCAAGCAAGTTTTTCCTCTTATTTTTATACTGTAGGAGTGAAAGCTGCAGCTGGCTACGAGCATGGACTGAATGGGTGGCAACAATAGAAAAATGCCTTGCAGCAAGATATTGAGAAAAAAAAACTTTTTAAACATTTTCAGAACTGTCAACTCAGTTAAAAAATTTAAATTATGAACTATAAACTGAAATAGTTCATTTTAAAATGTGTGAACTGAACTTTGAACTAGTTCATGTACCAGCACTGCTTTTCATCATAGAAATACACATTTAGCAGCCATGATGTCTCACATGAAGGTTCTGAAACTAACAGCTAAAATTGATTAAATTGATTGATTTTAGTTGGTTGCTCTCTTTTTGTTTGGTGAGCTGACTTATATATATAATATAAATAAATAAAAACGTTTAAATGATTATCTCAGAAAATTTGGAATTATAAGACATTGTGATCCTCTTAAGACTGAAGTTATAATGCTGTCCCTGCAGGCTTGTAGCTTACAAGTTTGTTCCCCTAAAAGAGATGGTAGTTCTTATACCTAGCTCCAGTTCTTTGAGGACATTGTAGACCTTAGATCACTGAAGGTAAACATGCTTCAGTTGGCAGTGGGGAAGGATTTTAATCTCTTTGGTTCAGCAGCTGCAGCTGTGTTTAACAAATCAATTTGAATATTCTCCGTTTGGTAGGCTATATAAGTAGAATTTCTATAAGTATAACTGCCTTTCTTGCTGGGAACAGTGAAAACATTAATAAGAAAGCCATCTAACCTTTTGGAGGGAATAGAAAGAATCTTCAAGGTCATTGCTCCACAGGGAGAAAAGATGGTGCTGCTATGATGGTGCTATATAAAGTTATGTTAATTGACACAATTCTTTATTTCCATGTATGTAATGCATAAATTTGGGGATGCTTTAAGGGGTTCTGTTTAATTTTCCAGGTTCAATTAACTGATGGGGAAAAAAAAGACCAATAAGTTGAAAAAAAAAATAAAAATTGACTGTTTGTGAAATCAAGAAAAAGAAAGGAAACTTTTTTAATTTCCTCTGCAAGCGGCTATGGAATCATGGGAATGACATAAATATGAAATGTGATTTTCTCCTGTCTGGCATCAGAAAATCCACGTTCTTAGCTGCCAGCAAACCTCCACCTCTGGTAGAATAGTACAAGACAGGGCTACAACAGAACTAACAGCAATGCAAACTCTAAAACTTCTCTCCCAAAAAAAAAAAGTGTCAGTGGAGCTTTTAGCAGCTCAGGAAGTCACTTCTTGGATGGTTGCCTGGTCTGGCTTTCTAATAATCCTTGAATCCAGTGGATGAAGTGATTGTTGGCTGGAAGAGGTTATTTTTTTTTATCAGGATTCTCCTTAACTTCTCAGATATCTTTAACTATGATGCGAGTCTAAATGTAAGTTAAGTAAGTAAGTTAGTGGTATTCATAGTAGCAGCTAAAAGTGGCATTTNTAAGAGGCCAGCAGTGAGGACTGGTGTCAGTTTTAACAGTTGTAGTAAGTTAGTGGGATTCATAGTAGCAGCTAAAAGTGGCATTTTGAATGTAGTTCTATCTTCGACTGACATATTCGAACCAGTAGGATCATTCCCACTTGCAGCAGTGCCAACAGTTGTCATTTTGTCCACCATGAAAGCCTTTCTGGTTGTCAGGCAAGTCTGTGCTTTAAGCTCCATCTTGTCTGCCTCTTATCAACCCTGATCAGCAGGAGAGGAGAAAGAGGTTGGATAGAAAGTGGGGGGGGTTGCTTATCCGAGGCAATGAGGAGAGCCAAAAGAATGCTGCATCCTTATCAAAGGCCCGGCTGCTGAACCCCAGGTAAAAATAGAAACGGAGGGAGATTGGCATCGATTTCTGCAGGCGTTGATAGCCCGACTGACAGCAGCACCGCAGCATTGGGCTGTTCAGCCATCGAGGGAATCCGCCAGACTGCCTATGATGAGATGAGATGGGAAGATAACTTCTGACAAGCCCTCCGCCCACCACCCATCTCTAATCACCCATCTCCACACAGACAAACATGCACATGCAGAGAGAGAAAGTAATTACCACATGCATAAATACATACACACACGCACATACACTACATGTAGGGACACACACATTTGCTGCCCCCTGAAAAAGTAATGGGGCTTTGGCTGGCTGAGCATCCACCTGTCTGGTGTCTGCTGCCAAGTCAAAGCTCATGTGCTAGCACACATACAAACTACCTCTGGAAGTCCCTCTACAACTTCCAGCCACTACCCTTAAGGGTTATCTCACTAAATTATCTTCCATCAGTACATACTGCCTAATATACATGAGGCATCCCAAATGAGGATGTCAGTGACCTTTGCTTTGCTGGTGTTACTGAACCACACACACAAAAACACACAAGTGATTACTGTCATTACATTGTCCCCTGTAGTACACATCAATGTTATTCATTTCCCTGCAGTATTACACACAATTCAGTCAAGCAAATGCATCAGCAGCCTTTCGGCAATTCCTCAGAGATGATGAAAATCTTATTTCAGATAGCGATCGTCAAAGAAGCAGTTTAGATATCCTTGTGGTTGGTCATTAAGTGGTTGCAGCTAAAAGTCAGTTAGAGTAGAGCACATAGACGCTCACAGTAACATTACAGCTTATTTCCAAACAAAAACCCTAATCATAAACATAAGGCCACAAGCTTTCCATTATTATACAAAGCATTAGACAGAGATGGGGTATGTGTCTGTGAAAGCCAAGCAAAGCTAACTGAACAAATTCTGAGAATGTGTTTTCAATAAAATTACAATTACTAAACTATATAAATTAAAATGCTTGTATATTAAAAGGGAGGTGACATAGAAAATAGATTACCACTGCAAATTTAATTCAATAAAATGAATGAGGTTCAAACACTGACAAGGACCCAAAAGGAATACAGAGAATGAACTATTATATGTTTCACTTGTGCACTTATAAACGGCTCTAAAAAAGAACTACAGAACTTTTGCAGAATTTCTCAGTGACGTGCCCCCTATTGACAGCTAATTCACCATCCATCTTGCATCCTACCTGTACTATGAGCTTTTTCCAGCAAGTAAGTCTTATCTTGACTTTTGTCTAATCTCTTTCTCTGTTCCTTTTAACTCTAACTTTTCTTCTCTTCCTCCGATGTCTTCTTGAGTTTCTTTGCTGAATCAGCCACATAAAACAAAAGTCAACTGCAACATTACACAGAAGCATCCTGGAAGCAAAATAGGCTCCAGAAATGCACATATTCTCACTGTGCCATCAAATAAGTCCTGAGCACAGAAGTTTAGGAACGGAAAGTTAAGTAGTGCTCGTTTAAGAGTGCATGAGCAGATCGAGACAACAGAGTTAGCTGATAGCTAGAAGTAAGCAGTCATACAGTGCTTTTCAATGAAAGATCCGCACACTGGACATCAAACTATTAGCAGTGCGTTTTTATTCATATTATCTTTCCAGAATCAAGATCAATAAGGCTGGCTCTGTGTTCGGGAATGATCTGTAGCTCCTGGAGCAGATTGCCTCAAGACGAACGCTGCACAAGCTGCTGAACATAGCAAATAATTCTACACAGTATAAGAAGGAAATAACAGCATGTTCAGACAGAGGTGTCTTCAAGCAGTTGTAATACATAAAGAGGATGTTATAATAAAAAAATATAGAGGAATTTATTCCTACCATCAGCCTTCGCTCTCTTTAAAATTGAAATTTTTATTAAATAATTCAGAGCGTTCTAAAAAGTCAGTGATTGAGAGCTTCATAAAAATATTTCAACCTGTGATTATATCCATTTTCCCCTGTTTTAAGACATTTTCTTTCTAAACAAGTTAACAGAAAGAGAATAAATATAAACAAATGTTTAAAGGCAAAATAAGAAAAGAAATCAAAATGAAAGACAATTTCTCATTTGGACTGTAATTTACTTTCTTTTTTATATATATAGTTTTTTATCCATCTACATTAATACTTTCCATTTTTTCCATTAATCCCAATATTATAAAAATAATAATAATAACAACACCTATAAGCTGAAAGTTTGAACTCTTTTTCATAATAAGGGAATTTGGAGCTACATGCCAGTAGGTTTCTGTCAATCTGTTATCACGTTTTAAATCCCTGAGAGACAATGACTCTGGGCTCTTCCTAATTAAAAGCTCATTGAAATTTATAAGGCCTTCCTATGAATTATTGAGCTCTTTTTTCTGCAAGGAATGCCATTAAGGATGGTTAAACCGACTGAATTTCCTACAATCCATTTTCATTTGTCCTCAAAATAGGTAGGTGTGTGTCTCCCTCTGGTGGTAGGTTTGTAGAAAACGCAAGTTCAGCCACTCCAGCTGTGTGACTAAAAATAAAGCATGAGAAAAACATGAGAACTTGCTATAATTTTTTTAAATAAATTGACAAAACCAGCCGCCTTTTTTGGCTTTATATATATATATATATAGTTTGAGATGGACATTTTTGTGTTGTGCAAGCAGAGCGGTCTTGACCTTAGCACTTCCAAAACCAAAGAACTGATAGTCGATCTTCATAAAGCCCCCACCATCATCCCGCTGTCAGCAGATATTCAGATATCTGAGGAGAATATTTCCTCAGATCACAAACCAAATTTAACTAATCACTATAACTATGAGCAGTAAAATAATTAAATTAGTGCATGAAGCACTTCTCAACATCTACAACAAAGGACAAAGGTCCTCAGATAACCTCAGTCACTACAGTCTCCTACTTTCAGGTCTGAGATACAGCTCACTGGTCTTCAAGACATATGTGGGTGTATGCTTGTAAATGTGTGCGTTTTTCTATTAACCTTTTGTCTAAATCTGTTTTTAACCTACTTTTTTCGGATAATAATATGCACTGTCGCATGAAGTACCTAATGGAAAAATAGCGTTCTTTGAAGTTACTGAATATGCCTAATTTAGTTATTGATATGAAATGAAATGAAATGAAAT
>CM047997.1:19269390-19280963 GCA_026261665.1 Melanotaenia duboulayi
GCAGTGCAAATATATAAAAGTAAATGTAGCTACAAGTTTCTTTTTGGTGGCTTTTAGCATTAAAATGTCAATATTTGTGCATGCATAATTGGTCTTATCAATAATAGTTATCAATAATAGGTTTTAATGGTTATTTTTACAGCATGAAATTTAATTAAATCAGGACTTCCAATCTGTAAATTCCTTTTAGATACTTAATTACTTCAATACATTTTAGACTTTATTTGTTCACACACGTTCTTCCTCTTACTCTAGTGAAAACCGGTGACATCTGATCAGACCTGGCCGCTACTTGGCGCCCTCTAGTGTTGGAGTATCTGAATTGCCTGGTCGATCCGGTCTTCGTCAACCAACCAGGAAAGAGGGCTTGCCGTGATCTGGACTGAGGCGGATGAGACCAGAAACCTTTGTTCTGTCTCTCCTTTCGATGCGAGAAGAAAACAGAGAGCTTGTCCATGCATCCAGCAAAATCACACTCCTATTTTGTGGGTTTGTTGTCGCAGATGTTTGTTCTACTAATCAGAAATTAGGAGAATTTATAGATAAGGTTTTATATAGGTCCAGTTTTTTTCTATTTTTTTTCCTGGTAGCTTCAAGCCGAGGGCGACATCTGGCCGTATTTTTCCTGCCATCTGCTAAATGGAAATAAAACGTGGAACTGAAAATGGAAGCGACCGAGGTGCGTGTATCCTCATAAAAACCATCACGGTATCAGTGTTTTATAAAACCCTGATCTTTATGTCGGCGTCCGCGAGCTGCCGCGTTCGTAACAGGGATAACGGAAATCTGCTTTTGTTCTCTATTAATATTCCTGCAGCGGCTCCATAACTTGATTCCCAATGATCCTATAAGGAAGTGAATGTTGTTTTCTATCACTCCCACGGTCATTCAGAGGATCGGCTAAATATTTGTGCCATATAATTTCACTTTTCAATCATTTGGCCCTGTTACATCTGGCAGAAATCCAACCGCTTTCGCATCCCATAAAGGTCAGCTATAACACAGGTAGTGAGTTTGATGGATGTTGCTGTCACTGCACCTGAGAGCAGCCCTGTCATGTCATTATTTTACGCAGTACTTCACCACAAGTTGACTTGTGCATACTGTGCTCATGTACATCACTGAAGATAACTGGTGGATGTTGTTGACTCGGGATGCTTTTTGTATTGTGGATAAATCTTGTGTGCCACTGTTATTTTGCACATAAGAGCTTTGTCTTTGCACAACTGGTAAAATCTTGCAAAAAAAAAAAGACTAGCATGTCTTGTCACGTGATTTATTAAAATATTTTAGCTCTAGTCCACACAGGTATCATAAAGACAGCATAATATGCTAATTGCAACACAGTTGTAATAAAAAGGACACACCTTGCAGCCTTATTTTTAATGTAATGGCCAATAAAATGAGAATTTTTCTCATCAGTTGTGACCAATGTTGCATGAAGTTGTCTTAGTGTTTGTAACTTTATGACTAGCGTTCTAATAAAGCTTTAAAGTCTGTAGATGAAGAACTAGATTTGTATTCACAATAAAAGAACCACCTGCTTGTTTTTATGTAGGCATTCATATTCCTTAAACAACTCAAGCCCATTCTCTGGGGTTGTCCTACATTAGGGCTTTGGTTGTAGATCTTTTGTGTCTTGTGGGTTGGTGCTTCTTCTGGTACATCCTTGGATGTCTACACCAATTGGGATCAAGGAATTTGGAGCTTGAGTGGCCTTTCTTAGATTTTAATCAGCTTTTTTCAAAAGTGCAATAAATATATGCTTTGATTTGTTTGAGCTTGCCCTGCTTTTTATCTGTCTATGGGAAGTCATAAGAAAGGCTGTCGCCAGTTGACACACAATGCTGGAAAAAATCATCAGGAACACGTAACATTGAAGCATGATTTCTGTTTTCACTTCTTTTCTTTTCTGCTTCAGATAATGATCTTCCAGTCCGTTATCTGCGGCTCCTGGCCCCACCCTTGCAGCTTCTGTCGGCTGCAGTGTGGCAAGTTGTGCAGCAGGGACTTGTGGATCACTATGGGATGCTGGAAGAGTTTGTTACCATGGTGACAGAGCTGGTTCCTGAGCTGATGAGCTACAGTCAGAGGGCTCAGCTCACCTTGGGACTTCGAGCCAGGGTCAGTGGCATTTAGTTTGGCCATGCAGAATCACTTTTTATATTTTCCAATAGACTGTAAAGAGGAAATTCCATATATGTTACCTCAGTAGTGTTTTGGCTCTTTATGAAAAAATTTCTTTAATAATTTTATCACTTTTACTTCTGTATTTATCTCCTTTCCTTCCCTGTATGTATTTGAGCAGGGTCACGACAGTTAAGGGTTAAAAGCCTTAAATGTGACATTTGATTTTCATGTATAACTAGCTGGTTCTGGAGCTGTGTCGAGGGGACCACCCAGTGGACATACAAACTATTCAGCCACATCTGGACAGAATTAAAGCCCCGGTCAGCACTGCCAAAGATCACCATGTGAGTCAGCCATGGCTGGAAAACACACAAGTCTTTCTCTGTTGTGTGCTCAGTTATTTATGAGTTGAGTTGGAATAGTTGGACCTGTTAAAGCCATTTCTTCACATTCTTGACATATTTTTCTATCAGATAACTATCAACCAGGTGGAAGAGTCTGAAGTGAACTTTGTGGAGCTGGTACATTCATTACTGGATGATCCCTCTGAAAGAAAATATTTTTTCCAGGTAAGACATCTCTTATTTTATTTTATTTTTTTCTGGAGACTGAACAGACTGCTTTNCCTTCTTTATTTTATTTTATTTTTTCTGGAGACTGAACAGACTGCTTTGAGCTGACGTCTGTGGTTAGTCAGGTAACCGCTCTTTACCACAGTGGTGAGCAGAAAAACCTCTTGAAACCATCAACATTTCTGAGCTTGAGGTGCATCGGCTATAACAGCAGAGGACCACGTTGGGCTGCTCTGCTGTCAGCTAAGATCAGACCTGTGAAGCTGCAGAGGATGCAGGCTCAACAAACTGAAAAAACACAGCTTTGTCTGATAAATCTTGGTTTCTGCTGAGGCATGCAGACGGCTGACTCAGAATTCAACTTCGACTGAAAAGGCTGCTGTTGGTTTAATTGTGTCAAATTCTTTCTTGACACTAGTCTGTTATTGATTTAATTTCTCAGCATGTCTGAGTGTTGATGCTGGACATTCAAAATACTTTATGAGCTTGAATGACCGTTAAATGGCTATTTTAAATCTGAAAATGCACTGGATAACCCTGATGACCTGAGGGATCTGGTTGGTTCATAACAAACTAGAAGATCCTAAATGTTTTCTGGTCCTAAACCATTCAGTGCTTTGTAAACTAACAGCAGGATTTTGAAGTCAGTTCTTTGACAGACAGGAAGTCAGTGCAAAGATCTGAGGACTGAAGTTATATGATCTACTTTCTTAGTCATAGTGAGGACTCGAAGACTACCTGCAGCTGTCTGATGGACTTTTTAGGGAGACCTGTATTGAAAACATTACAGTAGTCCAGTCTACTAAAGATAAATGCATGGACAAGTTTTTTCTAAATCATGCTGATTCATCAGTCCTTTAATCCTCGATATGTTCTTTAAGTGATAATAGGGTGACTTCACAACTGTCTTAATATAACTGCTAAACATCAGGTCTGAGTCCAGGACCACTCCCAGATTTCTGGCTTGGTTGTTAGTTTTGAACTTAGCTGTTTGAAGCTGAGTACTTTTAATCTTTCTTCCTTGCTATTATTTCAGTTTTGTCTTCATTTAACTGAAGGAAGTTCTGGCAAATCCGATCTTTAATTTGATCGATGCAGTTGATCAGTGTTTGGATCAGACTGTAGTCTCCCGGTGAGATGGTTATTTAGATTTGTGTGTGATCAGCATAATTATGGTAACATATTTTGTTGTTTTTCATAATTTGAGCGAATGGCAGCATGTAGATGTTGAACAGCAGTGGCCCCAGGATGGAGCCTTGGGGAACCCCACAGGTTATTTTGGTTCGCTCAGGTTTATAGTATTTACCAGTATTTATAGTGTCTACCTTTAGACACAGAGTAGTCTCTATCTTCTAAATAGGACTCAAACCAATTCATTTCAGTGCCAGAAAGTCCAAACCAGTTTTTCAGCCGGTCTAGTAAGATGTTATGGTCGACCGTGTTAAATGCAGCACTGAGATCTAGCAGTACCAGGACTAAAATGTTTCTACTATCTGTGCTCGGTCGGATGTCATTAAAGACCTTAACTAGAGCAGTCTCAGCGCTGTGGTGTGGCCAAAAAGCTACCTGGTAGACCTAAAAACAATTGTTTAATGTCAGGAAGTGGTGTAGCTGGTGAAAGACGGCTTTTTCTATAATCTTACTAAGAAAGTGAGGTTTGATGTCGGCCTGTAGCTGCTCATGAGTGACGAGTCTTGGTTTTTCTTTTTCAGTAGTGGCTTAATGATGGCTGTTTTGGGGGTCTGTGGGAAGACATCTGAAAGCAGAGACATGTCTACAATATGGAAGATATCTAAGGCCATGCATCCTGAAACGTTCTTGAAAAACCCGGTTGGCAGGGTGTCAAGACAGCAAGTGATGGTTTTCAGATATCCAATGATCTTATTCAGGTTTTTAGGACTGACTGGAGAAAAGTTTGTCATGGTGTTTGTCTCTGATTGGACACAGGGACATATGTCCTGCCATGGCATGGAAGCACTGACTGCCTGATTTTCTTTTGTCAGTAAAGAAAGAAGCAAACTATTACAAGCCTGGTTTGATAGAAGTTCTGGGGTTACTGACACAGGAAGGTTAGTTAGCCTGTCAACAGTAGCGAACAAGGCACGAGCATTATTGCTGTTCTTAGCAATGATGTCAGAGAAGAAAGATGGTCTTGCATTTATTAGCTCTAGATTATAAATCCTCTCTTTATAAATTTCATATGAACCTGCAACTTTCTTTTCTGCTACCTGCATTCAGCTTGTTCGACTATCTAGTTTTTCAGCTCTTACCAACCTTCACTTTGGTTGGAGCAATGACATCAATAATGCTTGTAATTCTACCATTGAAATGATGCACAAGCTCATTCACTGAAGGCCAGGGGAGGGGGGTGGTGGAGAGAAAGCTTGTATAAACATTTCAGTGGTATTTTATCAATGTACCGTTTTTTTGTTTTTTTTTTGATAACCCTTGTTTTATTGTCAAAAACAGCACTCTCAAAGAAAACACAGGAATGAGCAGACAGAGCCACATCCATCACCACAACCTTGGAAATATTCAGACCTTTAGAGATTACTAGATCCAGACTGGGTCCTCTGTTTCACATGCTGAGTTAGACACAATTCTTTGGTCCCTCTGTCCTCCAGGTTATCAGCATGAATGTTGAAATCACCAATAATAACTACACGGTCAAAGTCAACACAGATTATTGACAGAAGTTCAGCAAAGTCATCGAAAAACGTTGCAGTGTTTAGTTGGTCTCTATATGTCAAGGAACAACACATGAGACAAGGAGGTCATCTGGATAGCCACATATTTGAGAATGAGGCAAAGTTTTTATAAGATATCTGCTGCATTGAAGGGAGTCATTAACGCAAACAGCCGCTCCACCTTTCTGATGTGATCTAGCTTCACTCACAGAGCTGAAGTTTGGAGGGGTCGCTTCTATAAGAACAACCGAATCATTTTCTCTAACTAGAAACAAGTAATCAAGTTTGTGTTTTGTAATAAAATCATTGATTAAAAATGTTCTTCCAGCCACATATTTGACATTTAGTAAAGCTAGCTTCAGTGTGCTAAAAACATTATCTGTCTAGGTTTTGTTATGGGCAGGCTGAGGCTGATGAGGAATGAACACAAGGTTGGGAATGAAAAAATAGGACTGAGGCATGGGGTCAGTTTGGCTGCATTAGTGGCCAACTCCTTCATGTGGGTAGTAAAGTCCAGGATGGGGTGGGGATGGTGACCTGAATGCAGTATGATGAGATGAAGGGGGTGGCTCCTCGCTGGAAGCTTTGAGGATTTCTTCAGAAGGGGGCAGAGGTGTTTTTTTTTTCCTCAAGGTTTCCTCTAGGCGCTGTCTTATCACCTTGTTTTGGTCTCTCATGTCTGGTATCCTTGTCCAAGGGAACAGAGTGTCTGTTCAGAAAATAAAACAGGTTGGAGGTGAACAGCTTCACTCCTGACCTGTTTAGGCAGAATCCATATGTATTAAAAAAAAAAAAAAAATTGCCTGCGGTCCCAAAAGAAGTCAAAATTGTCCATGAAATGAACTTAATGTGTAGTAGTGCCGCCGGCAGCCATGTATTAAAAATAAACAACCTGCTGAATAGGTATTAAGAGATCTGAACCCACCAGAACCCAGAAGATGTTAAACGTGTGTTAAGAACATAACTTTGAAATGGACTTCTTTGACCTTTGTTGTCATCAGGAGCCTCATTTATAAAAGTGTGTTGCAATAATTTCATCAGTGAGCCAAATTTGCATTTATACATGAAGGAAATCTAGCGAGAAAAGGAAGCCAGACTTTCCTGAACCCTGGCATCATCTACCAAGGTACATTTAAGTAATGGCTCTCGACCTTATAAGCTTATATTAAAGTGGAGCTATAGGAAGCTATGCCTCTAAGGTCCTCTCACTCAGCCCTCCTACTCTGCTTTCTCATAAACAGTGTCCATCAGGATTTGTGCACTTGGGCATATACGTCAACCCTGAGTTCCACCAAATATTAAAAGTAATTTAATCCCC
This sequence comes from Melanotaenia duboulayi, assembly GCA_026261665.1. Classification (NCBI taxonomy): domain Eukaryota; kingdom Metazoa; phylum Chordata; class Actinopteri; order Atheriniformes; family Melanotaeniidae; genus Melanotaenia; species Melanotaenia duboulayi. Next base: position 19,276,098 of record CM047997.1, read on the forward strand.
ATATTTGACTCAATTAAACCAGTTTGAGCTCACTGGGGTCCTCTTCCTGCATCTTGGAGGGGCAGAAACTCACTTATTAAGATGGATATTCTTCCTCTCTTGCTGTATCCTGTCAGAATGATCCCAATTTTATTTACTTGAAAACTAATTAGGAAAGTAGAGGGCTGATTTACCTCATTTGTCTGGAGTAAACAAAAACCTCTCATAAAGATGTCAGCTTAGTGACATTTTATGTTGAACAACCGTTTTGCATCCTCCATCTGACTGAATATTGAAACCTCACTGTCTGAATTAGCTCTGAATTCAAGGGGAGAAGGGGAATTGACTCTTAAAGAAGTTTGACCAAAATAAATGAGCACTAAATTATGACTAATTCATAATATTCAGTAACAGAAAAATAAAAAAGAAGTGAGGCCAGAATCATAATGAATGATGTTGAAATAGTGTGTGAAATCACATTCTTGGTTATGATAATTGACGACCAATGTGGCAATTTGTCTTGGAAGTCTCACATAAATGATGTAAAAAGAAAAAAATGTCCAAAACCATTGCAGAATTACATAACATTAAAGATGTATATTAAATAAAAAATATTATTATACATGCTATACTGCTAGCCAATAGCTCCGTATATTACCTACTGTGTGGAGGTTTGGGGAAGCAAATATAAGAGATTCAAGGTAACATCTATTCTCTCTACATTTGTTAACAATCCTGATACAAATATTCCAGATATTTTAGATCCAGGCTTCCTTGTTTAGAATTCCTAAATTCCTGTTAGTGGGGCCTCTTAGAAACCTTTCAAAAGATTTTTCTAAACCTTTTGTTGTTTCTTTCAGAAAAAAAAAATCTCCATTTTAACTGATTTTTGACATTTCTGTCATCAGAAATCTGTTATTTTGTTAACAGAGGCACATCCATCAGACTTGTCTGTATTGCTCTCAAGGGGTGTTTTGTTCTTGATACTAAGAAATTGAGGAACCAATCTTAAACTGAATCCAGTATCTTTCATCTTAAGTCTTCCCAACATTTTCATTAGTAATGCATGCATGCAGGCTTGTTCAGTATCAACACGTTGTGTGAGGAAAAATCTCCACTAGATTTCTCACAGGTTACACACTAATATTTTGTTAGCCCGCCTTTAGCTTTGATTACGGCAGCATTCTCTGGGTAATTGTTCCGATAAGCTTCTGCAATGTCACAAGATTTTGTTCCCATCCAGTGTTGCATTTATTTTTAACCAATTGATGATGGGGGAGTCGGACCATTGTTCAAAGCCTCCTTCACCACATAACAAAGATTCTCAATGGGGTTCAGGTCTGGACTCTGTGGTGGCCAATCCATGTGTGAAAATGTCTCCTGTTCCCTAAACCACTCTTTCACAATTTAAATGTGATGAATTCTGGCATTGTCATCTTGGAATATGCCTGGTTCATCAGGGAAGAAAGAAATCTATTGATGGATTAACCTGCTCATTCAGTTTATTCAAGTATCAGCTGACCTCATCCTTTGGGCACATAATGTTGCTAAACCTCGACCTGAACCTAGACCTGACCAACTGCAGCAACCCCAGATCATAGACTGCCCTCACAGGCTTGTAGAGTAGGCACTAAACATGCTGGCTACATCACTTCATCGGCCTCTTTTCTTACCCTGATGCCCCCATCACTCTGGAACAGGGTAAATCTGCACTTATCAGACCACATGACCTACTTCCATGGCTCCAAAGTTCAATCTTCATGCTCCCTGGCCTTCATGCCCTTTTTCTCCAGTTGGCCTTACTGATTAGTGGTGAAACATGGCAGCCGTTAGCTAATTTCTCTGTTAACTTACCTGCTTCTGCTTCTGTCTTGCAGGAAATCTTCCCTGTGTATTTTGGACCTAAGTACGATGCAGCACTCGAGATGCTGGTGTGGGAGTTCATATCCAGAATGGAAGAGCTGTTGCCTGTTCCAGACTTCACACAGGTACCATGTGCTTGAACTCAAGCTTGAGATAGATTGTCAGCCAGTTGCACGCTAGTAATTTGTGTTACACTTAGATTAAACCAAAAAAGTCACAAAAAAAGGAAATGCACTAGTCTTTTTTTTTTTTTTTTTTTNTAGTCACAAAAAAGGAAATGGTTTGTTTTTGGTTTGTTTTTTTTTTGTTTTTTTGTTTTTTTTCTTACACTAAAGGACAAAATAGAAATGATCTGTCCCCAGATCATAAACTCCTCGGATAGGAAGCTGTCTGGCAGCTAAACTAGGTCATGCATCTGGACGGTGATCCTGAACAGAGCAGCAAATGGAAAGAATCCAGATCAATCTGTGGTTCTGTCCAAGTCCAGACCACAACCTGATTGATGTGCTTTGGGGCCTTGACCAGGAACAAATAATTACAAACCTAAAGTAACATTCAGATTTTGGCTCAGAGTAGTTAATAAGAAAATAGTGGACCATCCTGTATGTTGTTGTTCATCTGAGGTTCTTTTTAACTCATTTTAAGACCTATTTAGGATTTTTTTTTAAATACAGTTCATCTTTATATCCGAAACCTTAGAGGTGAAGGAGGGTGTATTTCTTTATCATGAATTTAGTTTATTACTTATTAAAACACCATCAACATACCCTTTGAATTAATGGCTGCACTTGCTTCGTGGATCCCTTATCTAGCACGTCTCTGTTTTTGTTTCTAAAGTAGGGCGCATAATTTATATTCTTTAATCAGGTGTTTTTATCTTCACACACCTGCTCTAAGCAGCCAAACTGAGCAGCCATTTTCAGTGCTGGGGCTCAGCTGTTTGCAGCTGATTGAGAGGGGAGTGTTAACTGGGTGTAAACAACCTGTGTCCCAATAAACTTAATATTCATCATTACCTCTTTTAGTTCTGAGCTGCTTAACAAAAACATAGACACACTAATAGCGATCATAAACTGTAAAATTAATAACATTTACTTAATTATATTTGTATATATGTATGTGTGTGCGTGTGTAACTTGATCTCTCTTCTCAGCTGGCAGCTTTGCTCAGAGATGCTCCGTCATTCCTCGATGACTGTTTACAAACCAATTTCCCACCGGAGGACATGAAGGCTGTACTTGAACACCACAGAGGCCTCGGCCATTTTGAGGAAAAAGGTACTTGAGACCTGAAATAGTGGCAGATATTTGCAGTTTTATTGTTTTGTCATTTGTTCTTCTTTGTTTTTTTTTTTGTTTTTTGCCTTATGGTTTTTATTCTGATCTTCAGATCCAAGCTTGTTACCGATGGATGACTGCATCCTCTCCTCCCTCTCGCTGCCTCCTGGGACCAGACCTGCCATGGACCAGGTCTCCCGCTCACCTTCCCCAAAAGACTCAGCCCCTCCAGAACACAAAGTACTCCTCGGCCCTCCAGTCAACACGAGCAGCCTGGAGAGGCCGATCAGGAAGAGCTCTGATCCTATCAGCCAAAGACTGAGGGAGATGAGGGATTCTGGGAGTTGGCCGCTGCAGGTTAGAGGCGGAGACGCTTCTCAGGAGCGGAAAGCACAAAACACAGCTCGGTCACGTGATGAAACCATAGACCTCACGATATCCAATGAGATCGCGGACACGGATTCAGAAGCCAGTGGGAGTAACCAAAGCTCGAGGGCAGCTCTGAGTCTGAGGAAGAGGAAGCTGAGCGGAGGTGTGGAAGTCCCTGCAAAGCAGCCTGCACAGGCATCAGCTTTCCTGTAAGATGTGTGACAATGCTTATATTACTCACAGAATCATCTCTTATCTCCATTTGTCATGGTTCAACACATTAATCCCTCAAGTACTCTGGTAAAGGTTTCAGGCCACCATAAAAACACATTATTTAAAAAGAAAAATCAAGAAAATGTGCTTGATGTAAACTAAAATTTCAGTGTTTGCAGGGATTCCTCAGTGGACGATGAGAATTCAGGTGAATCTCCTCTAATCTCCATATGGGGAGAATACACAGGTTTGTGCAGTTCATGCACATCTCAGTCAATATCTGTTCCTTTCTTTCTCATCACGGCTTCAGCTGACTCTTCACGTCTAATTTCAGACTCTCAGGAACATTCTTTTCCGCTCGTGATGGACTCAAAGGTTCCCTGGTCGGATGAGGAGACGCTGCATCTGCTTGACATTTGGGGGAAGGACTCTGTGCAGCGTGCTTTGAAGGGCTGCTTAAAAAACCGTCACATCTTCACTCAGATCGCACAGAAGATGGCAGAGAGGGGCTACATGAGAACGGTGGAGCAGTGCCAGACGAGGATCAAACGACTGAAGAAGTGCTTCCGCCAGAGCAATAAGTAAATATTAAATCAAACGGTTCAGTGTCCACTCACTAACATATGTCTCTTAACTGAACACAAAAATGTAGAAAGTAGGTAATTCGTATTAAAAAACTCTTTATATCTCTATAATCCACTACCAGAGGGAGTTCGAGGCTAGAGCATAAATTTTATGCAAAGCTGGAGCAGATCCTCAGCTCCTCTGCTTCCTCGGCTGTTCCAGAGCTCACATACAAAGTTGAGGAAGTCATCAATGAAGACGAGTCCCAAGACGGGGATGAGGACTTGAAGTTTCTCGGACAAACAAGCCCACTGGAAATCGGTACACTGTCACATTTTTGCACCTCATTCATTTAAACCACTTCTGCTGTGAGTTTACCAGCGGGCAGAGTCTTGATTTATTTTTATTAATTTGTATAACAAGATTTTAATCTCCTCGATAAAATTTGAAGAACTCAAATTACAAATAATACAACAGCATTTCCCCAAACAGTTGGGACACAAAAATATAAATAAAAACATGATGCAATGATTTACAAATCTCATAAATCCATATTTTATTCTCAATACACTTACTCTACCGTTCAAAAGTTTGGGGTCAC
>CM047997.1:19285792-19297219 GCA_026261665.1 Melanotaenia duboulayi
CTGAAAGTAAAATACATGGATAGGAAAAACATCCAGATTAGGTTTTTAGTGTTCACAGTGTTGTTGTTGTTTCAGCCAATGCTTCAGCTTTATAGAAAAGAGCCTCATGTCTGTCAGTGACTTTAGATCCTGTGGTAAAGTGTTCCTTAACTGTGATCCTTTGACTGAGAACGATGATTGTCCCAGAGTGGTTCTGCACCTTTTGACTCTACAGTTCCCACTAACCCCAGCTCTTGTTCTTATGCCTTCATTGTTATATTGCATCCTCCTACAGTAACAACAAAAGAACAACACATTGTCATTTTTAAACTTTATTGATTTTACAGTCAGAGACCTCAGTAGTGTGTAGAAGATCCAAACATAACCACAACAGCTTGCTATCTCCTCTTCATGCTGGTCACCGGTCTTATTATGAACTAGTTCATTTGCACCAAAACTAGTTCTGACACTGAAGTTCTGTCTTTAATCTAAGACGAAGAAAGCAACGCATCAGCAGAAAAACCAGCAACCAGCTCGTGGTCAGACGAGGAAACCCTAGCGCTCATCGATATCTGGGGCGAAGAAGATGTTCAGAAGGCGCTGAGGGGTTTCGTGCACAACGGGCACGTTTATGCTGAGATCTCGGAGAGAATGCAAGACCTCGGCTTTTCCAAAACCTCAGAGCAGTGCCGCTGGAAAGTCAAATCGCTGAGGATCAACTTTCGGCAGTGTTACGACAGGAAGAAGTGAGGTCAAACTCTATGCTTCCAAGCTTCTCTTTCTGTTTAATCCAACAGGAACTTTAAACAGCACCTCCTGTGCTACATCTTTTCACTCTTTCTAGATGTGGAAGAAAAGTTGATTATAAGTTCTACCACCAGCTGGAGCAAATACTGGGACAGGAGGCCATTTCTCTTGACGAGTATGATGACAAAGAGGAACAAGAAGACCAAGATCCAGGTACAGTTGACATGTTTCTCAGTTACACAGCTACTGAAGACAAGATATAAGAGGTCTTATATCTTTGTGGCTGTGTCTGCTTGCAGGACTTGCAGATGGTGTGAACGCCCCGTGGACGGAGGAGGAGACGGTTGCTCTCATTGAGGTGTGGGCTGCTGACAGCGTGCAGCACAGCCTAAAGACCTGCGTCCGTAATGGGCACGTTTATGCAGAGATATCGGAGAAGATGGCCACCATAGGCTACCTGAGAACAGCGGAGCAGTGCCAGACTCGGATCAAAAGGTTGAAAAAGGCTTATCGGCGTAACTGTAACAACCGGAGGTAAATAGAAAAAAAAAGGAGAATGAGAAGTTTACTTAAGTCTGCAGCTTCCCAGCTTACTGTAGGTTTGTGTTTTCTAGAAATGGAGGACGACCAGCAGTGTTTCGATACTTTAACCTTCTTGCCCCCGTGCTCGGTGATCATGCTATGTTAGCAGATGTGGACAGCACCGTGGCTGATGCCAACGTAGAGCCATTTATGGACAGCGATCCTGTTTTGTGTAAGTTTAAACACGATCAAATCCATTTGTGCAGTATTCTTCTGTATAAATGTCCCCCCCTGATTCAGCTCTTGTTTTAGACGAGCAACCTTCAACCAGCCACCTCCTTACCGACATGAGCAGAAAGACGCCCTGGTCGGAGCTGGAGACTCGCACACTGCTGGAAATCTGGGGCGAAGACGACGTCCAGCTCACCCTGAGGGGCTGCCTGAAGAACCGGCATGTGTTTGAGTACATCTCAGAGAAGATGAGCAGCCATGGATTTATAAGGACCACAGAGCAGTGCTACACCCGCATTAAGCGCCTTAAATATGGCTTCGTCCATGAAAAGTTAGTGCTCACACAGTTTCAAAACATTAAATAGAACTGAGAATGTTCATATTTTGCTGCTTCTTCATCTACTTCTCTTTAAATAGTTTCCTCTTTAATGAAGAAATTGTGATGAAATCATGCACTTATGCCCAAGTTGATATTGCTTGATGAAAATGACTTACAAAAACTTAAAAAAAAAAAAAAATTATATGCACTGCCTCTAGCACTACATGACAGCACCTGGGTCCAACTGGACTCAAAGCAGTCTGACTTTTGCTTAATTATGACGTCCCATCTTGTTTGAATTCATGCTTGTGTTGTTCTTACTCTCAAATGTAAGTCGCTTTGGATAAAAGCGTCTGCTAAATGACTGTAGAATAGAAAAGAAATTAATGATCAAACCTGTCTGAGCTTGTTAGCAGTGATCTAACACAAGACAAACAAGTTAAATCCACCACAGAAAGTTTCATGCAGAATAATTTGGAGCACACTGTATTTGCATGTTGGTTTTTGTTCCATCTCAATTGGACAATCAGTAATTTTCCACACACAGCTTTGTTTGCACCAATTACAAGTTTCTGTGCCGACTTGGGATTTAGGTCCCAAATATGAGGCGCCTTGTTTTACCTGCAAGATGAATTTTGTTTCTAATTTCAGGGAAGAATTTAAATTCTTCAACGAAATGGACAAAATCTTCAGGAAAGACCTGAAAGTGGAGAACTCAGTCGAAGACACGCCAGTCCCAGAGGAAGTCGATGACTGTGCTCCTGACCTGGACCAAATGAAAAGTGGGACTAATTAGAAAACATATATGTACATATACTTTCACAGAACATAGATTAAGTTTTGTTTTTTGTTTGTTTTTTTTACCTGCAGGCTCCTCTGTCTTGCTTGCCGCTGGTAACCAGTGGGTGGCTGACAGCTCTAAGCTAACTTGGGGGGATGAAGAAACCGAGGCCCTTCTGGACATTTGGGGGAGCGAGGACATCCAGGAGAACTTGAAGAGCAGCACTAAGAACAAACGCATCTACACCCAGATCTCTCAGGTCATGGCCAGCCAGGGATACCTGCGCACTCCTGAACAATGTCAGTCCAGGATAAAAAGGCTGAGGGCCAACTTCAGACACTTTCTAGAAGGCAGACAGTAAGCGTTGAACATGTTTAAACCACAGAAAACTGGTTTCATTTTTGCTGTATTGTTTCTCTAATTATTTCTGAAATTCTCTGTCATGTTTTTAGAGGAGAGAAACAGGAGTGCAAGTTCTTTGACCAGATGGTGCAGATATTTGGGAACAAGTATGTAATGAACTCCAATCCATCGCCCGATGATGCAACTGAAGTCACAGGTACGGCCGATGTCCGTCATGTTAAGTTCGAATCTTGCAGCACAAACTGCACTTTAATATCCAAAATGTTTGTTTTATTCAGAGTCATGAAATCACCTATCTTCAAGATGGCACAGCAGCCAGAGACAAACAAGGATCCTCAAGGGGAACCAAAACAAGGACATTAATGCTGTGATATTTACTGCTGTTTGTTTGTTTACCTTTGACAGAAGAGGGCTGGTCCAAGCTCTCTGTATATAGTTCAAATACTTTTCAATCTTCAGGTTGAAATGTTGTGTGTTTGTGTGTGTGTCCCTCAACTAGAGTGTTTTGTGATTATTAATAACAGAGCCATGACACAGGATGCTCAGGATTTGAGGGACAGATATGAGTGAAGGCCACACTAAATGCAGTCCTCTTCCACAAGAACATGTTTTTTTTTTTCTAGTGATTTATCTTTTTTTACTTAAACTTTAAGTGAGTGACTCAGCGTTCATGCAAGTAGAAATACAGACAAGTCCTCTGTTACAGTGACCACAGCCTTGCTTTTATTTTTTCGGTCTTAATTCGTGTCTTAATCATAAAACCTGTGTGTTGAAAGGTGAATTATTTAAGCTCATTTTAATCCTGTATCCAGTGTGAGTTAATTGTGTCCAGAATTTAATTTATTTAAATTATCTATGTATGTTTTCCAAAGTTTTTGGTATTTAATGTAATACATTTCAAACCTTAACGAAGGTTATTTGTGCCACAAACTTGTCGAGGTTTTTTCGTATCCATTAAAAGCAACTTGAAATGTGCAACTCTGGATAAATGTCTATTATGGGAACAGTTCTCTAGCAATTTTTCATCTGCCACACAGTTAAAATAAACAATGAGGTAAAAGTTAAATAGATAAAACATATATTTATAAGTTTTTATTATTTAAAATTTTTAATCCAGGTTAATTGCATGATTTTCTGGGATTAATCACAATTAAAATAAGTTGTTTTCCACACTTTTTTTAGTACTGCTATCTTAAAAAATGCAGCAACTTTTGGTTGACAAACACTAAAATAACTAACAGTTTTCTCTTTGCAAAGAAACTGTTAAAATATTTATTTATTATAAATATTAATGTAATAAAATCAAATATAACAAAGAAGGATATAAAAAAAATTAGGATTTATCCGTTTAAATTTGCCAAGTTCGCAGGATGAATTTTAAAGCTGTGTGAAGCTGCCATCTTTGTGAACACAGAGGAACAATGACGGTGAATTTCAGCCTTCAGGTGAACAGACAAAAGCAGCATTAGAATCTCAGAACTTGGAGATTTAAAGGTAAATGCACACAATGTACAATAACTTCCATCATGCACCTTCAGTGGTACATTATCCAAATATCTTGCCTATAGTTTGTGTTACTTTACAATCTTAGCTTGATCATTTAACTGTACAAAGCTTTCATCTGAACATTGTCCAAGTTATCTNCCATTTAGCTTAACTGTACAAAGCTTTCATTTGAACATTGTCCAAGTTATCTGGTTTAATTTTCAGCCTCGTGATTGCTTGTTTATTTCTGTGTTGGCCCNGCTTTAATTTTCAGCCTCATGATTGCTTGTTTATTTCTGTGTTGGCCCTGCGATAGACTGACATCCCTGACATCTCACCTAGAGATCTAGAATAAACGTACTAAGCAAGTCACAGTTTCTATGCAGTCTGGGGAAAAAAGAAAGATCTTTCTGCATGAAATAGTTCAATGCCTTGCAAAAGGAGGAAAAACTTTAGACATTTCATGAAAACTTAATCATTTTTCTGTTTGAAAAATGTCTGTGATTCAGAGATCAAATGGGTCATACAGATAAAGTCATATCAAGGAAAATCTCCCTTACTAAGAGAGCAGCTGTTAAAGAGGCACTGATGGGCAGCAAGCAGGTATTTGGAGCTGCTGGAATCCCAAACGTCCTCTCCATGCAGGATACTTCAGTCTTGCAGTTGTGCATAAAGCTGTATTTCAGCCAACCTTAACCAATCCTCACAAAGAGAAACATAAAGACTCATTTTCACAGTTTACTGATGAAGTTTGGGCTACACTGGATTTTCCAGATGTTTGGAGTTCTCAGTGGTTGGTGGATGGCCACCATGTCCCAGCAAGGCTGCGATGTCAACAAAGTGGTGGTGGAGAGATGTTTTGGATTGAAATAATGGAGATGGTAGGACCCTTTAGGATGCCTGTAGGTGTCGAAAAGACCTCTGCAGATTCTAACTGACCATTTCCTTCCCCTGCTGGAGAAGGAAGAATAGTGCCTTCTGCAGCAAAGATAATACACCATCCTATGCTGCAAAAAATATTATTGACTCTGGCTCTCATCCTCACATGAGATCCAAGCAGAAACTCTCCATGGACTTCCAAGTTCAATGAATTAAATAGTTTGTGTGATATCAATGAAGAGCTTCTATTTCTTCAATGGTAGATTTGTTAAATAAAATCCAGGTTATTATAAAACCTTAATAATATTTTATGATTAAAAATTCAGATTCACTGTCATTTGCATTGATTATTTTGGAGAAATTCACAAAAACAGCATATACATAATANAATTCAGATTCGCTGTCATTTGCATTGATTATTTTGGAAAAATTCACAAAAACAGCATATACATAATAAATTGGAGCACAGTAGGTATAAAAAAAAACTACACATATCTGTTACTAATAATCAAAATATTCTGCTTAAAATTCGTCTGTATTAATTTCTAGCTGACCAGATCTATCGGTCTGCTGGAGAAAATACAGCATCTCTGGACCAGAGGTGCCATTTCCAAAAGAGTCGAAACAAAACACAACTGAATCTGTTTTAAGGATGTGGAAACCTGCAAGTGAGATATTCCCTTATTGCCCACTAGGTGATGCCAGTGTACAATTAAAGCTATCTGACTATTCTGGAGGGCACTTTGGTCAATGATAAAATGTTTCTCTCAAGATGAATTTGATTAATAACATCTTGTTGTATTTGCACATCGATCATACAATTAGTATACATCTTCAGACAATTGGCCATACAAAGAATCATGTCTTTGGACTTTGTAATCTATCAATATGTAAGCAGGGACACTATGTGCTCCTTTCATGCCAGAAACTTATTCTGTGTTATACACATGCATTATATTTAGATCAACAAGTTCACACAGAAACACTAACTCACACACAAATACGCAGCTCTCAAACGTTAGAACAGTAATTACATGTCTAAATCTGACGGAGCATCCAACCACCAGTGCCTGGCTGCCAGCCAGAGTATGTGTGTACTTGTGTGTGCTCATGTTGTGAGGACATAAACTTGGTTGTGCAGTCACACTTTGGAGACACATCTCTCTTTTTGGGACAAAAAAAACAAGTCTCTTTGAATGAGTAAGTAATAGTAGTATAAATACTTGCAATCAGGTATGAGTAGTAATTTGTAGTAATGTGTCACCTGAAGTAATGGAAACATTACTGTCTGTTCAAGCGTTTGTGTCGGAGAGAGACATGCTGGCTGGAATCCGATAAAGGAAGGGCTGCACCGAGGGTGTTGCTGCATCCATGAACATGCACGGATTACACACTGGAATTCTGAGCAGTGCCACATCACCTACCACACCACCATGTCCACTTTGTGCACATATTTCACAAACAAATCAAGCTGAGTTGCATATTAATTCCTTCATCTTTTATTACTCTAAACAACCAAACCAGCTGGGACTTCTGTGTTTTTTTTGGGGGGGGGGCTCATTTTAATTTCCAGTTTTCTTCCAATGCCATCAAACTTTGCCTCCAATAATGATTTTAAGAGAGCATAAACGGATATACATCCATAACTTAATGTTTTCTTGCACAGACGTTAGTTGGCTATAGCATATTTCTCTGTTTAACATATGCAAGAAAAAACAGAATTATCCATTTAAATGTAAAAAGTTTTCAATTATGGATTATTGAGATTGATAAAGGTGGATTAAAGATGGCATGCGACCATAGCATGTGATGTAGTATCATAGATTTTTATACAGTATATCTTATGTATGTATTTATATATACATTTAGGATCTACAATTACATTTCCATTATAAGTAAAAAGAAAAAACTCTTCAGTCTTAAGAGTTTTTTTTCAAAACACAGGAACCTTTTTTTATACATAAAGCAGCTGCTGGAGGAGTTACCTCCATATTGGTTTTTGTCTCAACTGAACAGGAACAATATATGATAGAAGATCATAGACCTCTGTTTAGGAGGACTTTTTAACCTCCTGCTTCCTTATAGCAGGCTACTCCCTTAAGACTAGAAGAATGAAATGTGATGCAATCATATTAAACTGCAACAGACCCAACCTTAAATAAGTTTAATCTACCCACATGCTTTATGCCAGCAAGTTATTTTGAGTGTTACAACAAAGTCAAAGGCATTTTGACAGCAGTAAAAGGCTTAACCCTTCCCCATCTATATCCTTATTCAGTCTATTTACAATGTTCCTCTGAGCCCATGCAACCTCTTTTGTTGGGTTATGGTTGAAGTATCATGTCCCCGGTGTGAAAGCACGCCCTGAGCAAGTGTCCTAAGGCTCTAGAGGAGAATTGATTTTGCTGGTGACATGACAAAGTACTAAAAGTAATAGCTGAGACCAACTGAAGCTCCACTGACCAAGCAAACAGCTAAAGACATCCCAGCATAAAACCATATTTGTAAGTCAGTGAACGCCACAGTCCCAAGCTGAGGGGCTCTAGTAAGACCATCAGCTTGGGACTGTGCATGCGGAGATGGTCAGTGAAAAGAAGACAGGAAAATATGCAGAGATGGTGGAGGAGCCCTGCATAAATGTGTGGCAGGCAAGGTGCCTGTTCATTGGGGAAGCTTCAGAAAAAGCTTCTAGATAGCTGTGGATCATGAGGGACAAGCCATGGACTAATGCTTCTGTTATACATTGAAAACCTGCAGGACTGTGGACCTCATAGGACTGTACTGAGTAGCCTTACGCTATTGTATAGGTAGTGACAGTGACTCCATCGTTGTTCTGTCAGTCTTACTTCAGTTGCTTCTATAGCCTAACTGAAGTCTGTCTTATTTAAATGATAACACAATTACAAAGGCATGCACCTGTCTGTATATAAACCTACTCAGTTGAGCGTATACCTCAAAGTAAAAATCATGAAAAACAAAGGAGTATCCACTCACCTGCACTGTGTAAAAGCAACAATCTGAAAAAGAATACAAGCGACTACCTGTGGCATTTAGAAAAGCAATACAGTCTAACAGCCAAGAAATCAGTGAAGATAACATTTCTTTTCATAATTGAAAGCCTAGTGTTAATTTGAGCAGCTCCCTTTTGGTTCCTGCAGGCCACTACACAACACTACATTCAGTGTGATCAGTCTTACTATCTCTGTGCACCAGTGTGCTATCAGAGAATAGTCCCCTCATCGCCTCAGAAGACGACACGGGATTTTTGGAGGATTTGCTAGAAATGCAATATTTAAAATCATGTGTACGTTCCCAAACTTACACTTTTAAAGGGGATTCATAAAAGTGTGCATCATTACAAATCTCCCAAAGACTGTTGAAAACAAAGGCCCTGTATGTGGCTGACCAGCACACCTGTGGTTAGTGATAGTGGGAAACACTTTACCTTGTGTTTAATATAAAAAAAATTAACCAATATAATACCGCCTATTGAACCCCCATTGCCTGTGGCTGTGACTGTGTCCCATCACAGATCATGAGACTAATGACAGCGTATTACTGAGGCAGGGTTTTTCCTTTCATAGTATGTGATTTTTGATGCACCTAATACAGTGGGCTGCAGTGTGATTGTGTAACATGTCACTGAGTCATTCCTCTACCCCTGAGGGCAGAGTTCCTCACCCCATTACATTGCTGCAACAGGCAGGCTCACGTTCTATGTAATATGTATGTGTGTGTGTGTGTGTGTGTGTGTGTGTGTGTGTGTGTGTGCAAGCCAGATTGTCTCATTCTACCCCGCTCCTAAATGTATCAAACAAGCATCTTCATGCTCTTCCTCTACTACAAGAGTGAAAGATAGAACATGAGGGAGTGGAAGGAGGGAGTTTATGGTTTAGAGGTGGGGAGAAGAGTCTAACAACATGAAAAGATAGATTGTGTGTGTGTGTGTGTGTGCAGGGAACCTCCCTACCTACAGGTTATGCATGGGCTTGTTACAGCAACATTCCTGCACTCAGCTGCTTCTGAACACATTCCAGTAAGAGAAAAGGAAGAAGAAGAAAAAAAAAGAGGGAGAGAAACACAGAGAGTAAGTTTGAGGAGGAAGAGCAAAGAGCAATGAAAAGTGGAAGGGATGGAGCAGAGATGGACAGGCAGAGGAAATTGGTTATGAGGGCAATAGTAATATGATATGTAATTGATCCCTGTTGTGAAATCTTGAAGCCAAGCCCCTCCTCTCCCCACATGGAGGTCAGAGGTCAGGGTCAGATACAGTACGGAGTAACCAGAGCCCGGCCTGAGAAGAGGAAGTGACAGAAAGACAGTCACAAGGCCTTTCTTAAAATACTTTCCTCCATAAGATTATTTACATGCACAGTACAGAAGACTGCAGCGCTCTTGGGTGAGTGTTTGTTTGCATGTGTGTGTGTGAGCTGTTTTCACCACAGAAAACTATTAGAAATTATCATTTCTGTCTTTTGCCCTCAAAATAAAAAAATTGGCCAAAATAAACTGAGTATGTAAAACCTGTAAGATCTAATCTCATCTGAATCCATTTTATTTTTCATTTTTTGCTTTTTGGTTTTTTGTTTTATTTTATGTTGTCTTCTCCCTTTAATATGAGATTTATACACCATTAAGATACAGGTTTCCCAGTTCAGCTTTTCAAGGTGTGAAAATATTACAACAATATATATAACAATAATAATAATAAAAAATAATAGTAAAAAAAATTATTATTTTTAATTTATTTTTTTGCCAGTGATTGTGGACATTATTTTTGAGTTAGGGATCATTTTGCCATTAAAGATTCTATCTTCCCATAGTAAAAAATCCTTTAAAAACTTCCTGGATCCAGGCAGTGATCCGGATCACACCAAAAATCTAATCACTTGTTCGTTATTACACTTCCAAGATTATCTAAAAATTTCATTAAAATCCGTCCATAACTTCTTCAGTTATGTTGCTAAAAGACAAACAGACAGACAAACTAATGCTATTAAAAAAAACATGACTTCCACCTTGGTGGAGGTAAAAGAAACACTTTTCCGTACAGACACACCAAACACAGTACTTGCCATTTCATACAAAAATATAACTCTCATAATGTTTATTATTTAGCTTTCCAGATATATTAAAATGTAATTGGTATCATAAACATAGATATTTATCAGATGTTGCAATGTTAATTTATTTATTTTTTTTTTTTTTTCATTTTTCAATTTTACATCATAAATTTTCTCTTATTAATTTCATTCTATATAGCCGTATTAGGACACGATAATGTGAGTGTATCATCTTATGCTGTGCAAATGTTCAGATAGATTCCTTTTCCCACACTCAAGCCAGTTGCCTTGATCAAAGTCTCATGTCAGGCTTCTCTGCCATTACAGCTTAACATAAGATTATTAGAGGATTGAATTCACCATTGGCTCAAATTATAGAACCCCCTCACCCCATCCCCCTCCATGCAGATTATTAAAGCATATTGTTGTACATAACACGGTAGCATACACTTAATAAATCAGTTTTTCAGACTGTTTTTGATTTTGTGTCTTTTCTTTTTTGTATTTTGTGTGTGTGTGTTTTGTTAAATGCTGCACCAAATAGCCACTATATTTAAAGAAAAAATTTAATGGACTCCCATAAGCAAAGAGCTAGACCTCATCAAGAGCAAACCAGAGGATGGCTCAGAAAAAGATGAGAAACAAAACTCTCTCAACAGCTTGTCTACAGATTCTGTCTCTGGGCATGCAGAAGATAGAGAGAGAGAAAACAAAGCAAAGAAAACGTTGAATATGCACTGGGATAACAAGCAAATAAGTTTAAAGACAAGAGCAACAACAACCAGCTTGTTTAAGTAGAAAGCTTTTTGGCTTGGAGACAGCGTCCCTTCTCTTTCTTGCTCTTACTCTCACTGAATAGATGGGTTTGTTTGCTGTTGCTGGTAGAACTAATGGCAAACAAAGTGACTCCATTCCCTTTTCTGCAATGTGTTTATTGGAAGACAGTTCATCAGGCTTAAGTGTCTTTTGAGGTTCCATCCCTTAAAAACCACAAGAAGAATATTAAAATCGCTGCTGTCGGGCGCAAAACTCCTATGTCCAAAACTGTTATTTTTCAA
>CM047997.1:19308437-19337563 GCA_026261665.1 Melanotaenia duboulayi
ACATCCTCGTGATGTTGTGGCTAAAGGGGGAAGTTTATAAACTGTAGAATGAATTTTCATTACATACTGTACAATAGTTTCATACTTACTTACCTTATAGAGTCTGTAAAGCAAATTTCCACCTGCTGTGGCATCATTTTAAAATGCAGTTTGCCAGTGGGGTGAACCAAGTGGATCTGACAGGTGTTATAACCTTGATTTCTCAATAAAACAAATTATTATAATAGAAAACACAGTTGTAGTAAATTTTAATTACTCAATTACTCTCTGGAAGCTTGAAAGATAGACCTGNCAACAGATCTGGCGTGTGTGCAGTGTTTTTTGCACCGATAGTGTTAGGAATTAAATTCGTCTTGACTGCGACTTGTTCTTGAATTAAATAAATGTTCGTAATGTTCGAAATGTTCGAAAATGTTTGTAAGTAGGAGAACAGATTTGTTGTAAAAACTGTCGATGAAAGAGCTCCAATGTTCACAAGAAACTATCATCAAGTGCAGGTAGATTTTCTGTCTGGCTCTTACTCACCAAACACCGACACTGTTCTGGTCCCGGCTCCGTTCTCAAGCCCTAGAACCTTGGTGCTTTCTTGCGTTCCGGACCATGGTAATACCACTTTAAACAAAACCAAAGTGGATGGACTTTACTCCACAAGAGAAATTGTGGGGGCAAAACAGCGAATGGAATTGATTATCTGCAACCTTTGTATTATGTAGTCAACCATCTTCATATGCAGAAGATCCAAGGGTGGGAGGTGGTACTCAGTAACGTCTTTGGTTGTAGCTGCTGTGGTGGTTGAATTCTGCGTCCCTGTTACCTGGTTTGCTGGTCAATGACCCATCACTCTCTGGAAGCTTGAAAGATAGACCTGCAACATGTAGTCCTGCTTCACTTTTGCCCAAGTCTATTTTACTGTTGCAGTATTTCTTCTTTACCATCTAACCAGCCTTTGCTGAAGCCAGGGTTTGTGAAGAAGAGCCACTATTTTTTTTTGTTCCGGTTGAGAAGTGACTTTTCAGGTTCCCAACCTGTAAAGAAAATAATCACATTACAAACTATGCTAAGAGTTCAACGTTATATGCTGAAAGCTAGTAAATTAATTTTGAATGAGTTTCGTTGTAGTTTTTGTCTAGAGCGAAGCTAACATGCTGCTTGAGCTTCGTCTTGATCTTTTCTTCTAATTTCCAGCAAATGTATTTCTCAAAACGTCAAAATAATTCTTTAATTCTTGTGCTGTCTTTACACTGGATTAACTCTTAGAGTATTAAATATTTATCACAGCTATCTGTTGGTATAACTAAATATGTCTTTATACAGAAAAAAGCAGAGAGAGCATCAGTCATGCTTATTGAGTTGTTAGAAGTCAAGCAGAGCAGCAGACTTGCCGAGAGCTGTGCAGACCCTTTTTAAATCTCTGCGCTGTTGCAGTGCATCTTTTCTCTGCTTGCTAGCAACACAAAAGATGGATTTTTTCCTGAGAGCATTGTAAGGGATGACCTATTTTAGCTTGTGTGTGTCTGCACGGAAGGTGACCATCAGAAAAGCCTGTCTGACACCAGCTCTCAACAACCTCACTTCCTGGCCACACACACTCAAAAACATTTCCCCTACCGGCTCTGCGGGAAAAGCATGTTTTCTTCCAAT
Source organism: Melanotaenia duboulayi (assembly GCA_026261665.1). Classification (NCBI taxonomy): domain Eukaryota; kingdom Metazoa; phylum Chordata; class Actinopteri; order Atheriniformes; family Melanotaeniidae; genus Melanotaenia; species Melanotaenia duboulayi. Next base: position 19,310,079 of record CM047997.1, read on the forward strand.
CGATGCTCGCTGCTGAGTTCAAGAAACAGAATGTGTTTCTCTCTGTGTATGTGTGTGAATTATTTAATGTGCCAGGGAAGTACAGAGATGCTGGCTTACTCAGCCAGGAGACGGAAAGTAGGTTAGACCCACTAACAACTCTTTTAGCCTCTACAAGGTTTTCTTTACTAGCTTTTTTTTGTTTTGTTTAATCTTTCCCCTCTATCTTAACCTTCTTTTTTGTCCTGTAAGTGCCCTGGGATGAAGCCATTCAGGGCCAAGTCAAGTCATTGTAAAGAAATGTGTCTATGAACACACATGACTCAGTCATACCCGGAAGGGACTCCGAAGTTGGTACAGGCCTTTTGGGGGCTCCACCTCTATGTGTGTGATTGTGTGTGTGTTGCAGTGGATGCCGAACGTTCACAGGAAACAGGCCAACTCAGTCAAGCTGTTAACTTCTCTGAAGTGAATAATGGAAGTAGGAGGGTAAAGAAAGGTGGGTGCACATAATGAAAAAAGCCAGGAGAGACACGGACATAAAACAAAGCCGTGATGCATAGAAATCCATCAGCTGCTGGAATTTGACTAAGCAGCATTAATAAATTTTGCGGATGCAACTACATTTTTGTGTAGGAATTTTGAATGCATTCTGCTTGTAAAAGCCTAAGAAATATATTAAAGTTATTCTTTTCTGAGAAAATGAGCATTTTTATTGTGGTTTTAAATATGCTTTATATGATAATGTGCTTGCAACAGACTTCACAATTTTCTCTAAAGTCTGTGGTAGTGGAAGACTTAGCTACCATAAAATGTATTTATACCCTTTTATGTTTTGGAGTAATGATTTCTGCTGCATTTTTCCACCTCACCCTGCTGATCAGACAGAAAAAATTATTAATCTGGGAAGCGTTTTTCACTGTTTTACATCATTTCATAGACTGAGTAATCAATAAGTCAAAAGGAAAGAAAGAAAAGTCAATAAACTAATTGAATTTTTTTTTATTTTTAACCCCAAAAGACTTCAAGCCATAAGGAGAAAATACGATCAAAGGATGCTCTGCTGTAATCACATTCCACATATCCTCTCTTCTTCTGCCAGATTACCATCCAGACTCGCTCTCTTGTTTGTTATATTTTGCAGAAACTGATACACTGCCGAGCCGACTGTTGGATAACAAACAAGAACTGAGTAAAAGAGTGCACTTGAGTCCTGATAGCAACAAGGATATTAATTCTCTTTGCCCCCTTTCTCTGCACCCACCTCCAGATGCTATTGTGAAGCGGCAGTGTGTAAATAGAACGTGTGAATGGAGGATAGAGACCCTGAATAAAAGGGCCCATTAGCTTAGTTAACAAGAGCCTCTTAAAAGCTTTGACTCTCTTGTCCTTCACCACTCTTTCCTCTCCCCATCCTCTCTTACTAATCCCCGTGTACTTTTTCTTTTCTCCAAATAATTATTTCTCCTTCACTAAAATGTTTTCCTCTCCTTCATTTTTTTTGTTATATTTGAAAAGAAAGTAGATGCAGTAATAGCATCCAAAGGTTGCCCCCCTGTTATATTTCTTTCTTTTTGCATCCTTCAAGCACAGCCATTATTCGTGTGAGCACACACACACACACATATACTTGTGTGTTTTGTGTAACAGAGGAAGTAAGTGTAATTAGAAACAGGCCTCGTCTGTTGGACAATGGCAAGGAGACAGAAAAGGGGCACTTGCTCTTGTGTAAGTTTTTTTTTTATCCTATTAAATGACACTGGAAAAATCATTTCATAATAGCGACTTAGATAAAAGACAAGAAATCTGGGTTTTCCTTTTTAATAAGATCCACAAAGAAGATTTTCACTTAAAGTATAACTACACCCCCTACTTTTTGCGTACCACCCAATGCTCAATTGGAAAAATGCCCAAAACTGCAAGGGTTGGGGTGGGAGGTGTGTGTTGATCAGCGAACGGAGAGTGGGCGGGTCGGGATACACAGGCGGATATGATTGACAGACAGCAGCTCAGCTCACTGGCAAGATGGAAAGCGAGATTCACAAACCAGCTACACCACAGAGCGTCTTTGAGTTGGAAGACTTTTCCCCTCCCGAATCTCCTTCTCACATGAACCAGGTGGTCCTGAACATATCAGTCTGAGCCGTTAGCGCTGTTAGCTGGCCTGAGACTCGCGGCAGGTCGTAGCAGCTGCAGGAAGTTACCGCTGCTACGATTTGAGCTGCTGTCTCTCCTTAGATGAGGATCAGCAGGTAAAAAATAGTCTGTTGTTACTGTTACACCCCTCAAAAGCACAAATTCATCACACTGCAAGAATATTTAATCAGATACTCTGTGAAAGAATAGAAGTGACGTAGATAATCTCTTTATGTCATGAAAACAACCTGGTTTTACCCTGTAGAGGACGTTATGAGCTATTTATTTACCCACTAAATCCCATTTTTAAAATCAAAAGAATACAAATTTTATTAACAGTATATGTGATTTTCATCACAATTAAGTAATACTGTGTTGTTTACAGCTCAAAAAACACATGTTTGTGTGCACTTCCCTTTTAAGTTGATGAAAACACTCCTATTTTTATTTTTTTGTGTCTCTACTGAAACTGATGCTGCCAAATTTTAGTTTGAGATTGTCGAATCTTCCTTACTTTAGGAAGACCGGCAACATAAGCAATGTCCACAATATCAATTATTTAGATAAGTGAGCATTTGAGCAGTTTGCACAGTGGCTGGCAAATAAACTCACTTTCTTTTGTGGGTGAGTGTCTGCTGTCCTGTTTAAATTGAACCATTTTCCTCAAAAGCCATTTTTTTCCAGAAATCAAGGAGTCTAGGATAATTGATAAAACGTATTTGGAAGTGTGTAAACATCTTGAAAATGGCACATTTCTATGACGTTATTAAGCATTTGAGCTACTCAGAAAAGTAAATATCATTGATCAGTTGCCAAAGACGTCTTATCTAGGATTGTAAGTTCATTGTGATTTATTACATCCTGCGGCTCTCCTCTAAATGTAAGGCTTGACCACAGGTCTGCAGTGGTGGCGAAACATTGGACTGTAGCGACGTCCGTCACAACACCATCATCATACAGGGCAGGGAGAGATGCTCCACTAACATGGACAAGATTGCAGTGATACCGTTTGTCCAACGTGTTGATGAGTTTCTTAAATCACGAGTTGTTCACTGTGTTAACGGAGAAAATGTTCTGTTTGCTTATAACGTTTATCTCTCTGTGTCTCCGGATTATTTAGTCGCGACTCCCAAAAATTGAACATTTGCAACTGAAAACAGCACAATCATTTTTATGATTGTTGAAAACCCAGATCGTAATCGCGATTAAAATTCAATTAATCGCCCAGCCCTAGGACTGACCCTTTTTTTCTTTTTAAAGAGGTCTTAAATGACACGTTTAATTCTACCTTTCCACGACCACTACCTTCCAAAGTTAGCAACCACTGCTGTGACACAATCTCTGAATGGGGTTTAAGGTTTTGTTGCCTCAGCTAATCCAGATAGAAACTCCACCATCTCTGTGGACGGAGTCTAGCAATCATTTTCTGAAGTTGCTACAGAATTTCACTTTTTGACTTTTCCATTTACAACTCCACTGTGGTCCTGAGCCATCACAGTAAAACTTTTACTAACCTTCAGCTGCTAAACTTTTGGAGTCATAAAAAGTTCCTGCTGCTAAATTCTGATAGCATTCACATGTTATCACTCTCAGGGGCCCTTTTAGATTGTCAGTATTTTTTCTTTCTTAGACAGTGAGGGTAAAAGGCATCTTTACACTGTTTCTGCCTCTGTCACTCCTCCCCACTCTTACTCTCAAAGGCTGAGAAAGTCAGCGTGGGCGTTCAGGCTTCTGGAGCCTCGTGAAAAATGGCCCCACCTCTTCTCTTTGGCCCTGACTACGAATTTCCCTCTTGTTAATGTAACACGGACATGCACTGCACATCCTGATATCCTGAGTTACCAAAGACCTTTTTCTCATGTTCTAGTTTCCCCATTCAGCGTACGTCTGAGCCACTTTACATGCAGACAGGCATGTTCGAGATACGATAAATGGATTCTTCAAGTGATCTTAAGCTAAAGAAAACCTTAAATAAATCCAGCTTTATTTTTTTATATGAAAATTGTCTTTGGATAATATTTGAGGTATCAGATATTGCTGCACAGTGTGAGCCTCACATTACGCTCCTACACACACAGTTAACACAAGTAGCACAGAGGTGCCCTAAAAAGATAATCTTCGTAAACCACAACAAGAGACTTTCAGTAACTGAGGGAGAGGAAGCAAGAGAGAGAAAAGAGTTAGTAAGAGTGGTATACACAGGGACTGTAGGCGGAAACACAGCTGTGCAAGTGTGTATGTGTGTGTGTGTGGTAATAGCATTAGAGCTCTTCTGGCCTCATGTGAATTACATTTGCAGCAGAGGTCTGCTTCTGTACTGGGCTGCAGCCCAGGAGACAAACATGCACACATGTTTGAAAAGTCAGGCTGTAATGACATCAAGTAGCTTCCATTTGTAGCACATTTCACCTCAATTACAGCAAACTGGGGAAAAATTAGCACATTTCCCATTAAACTTGTGAGATTGTGCAGCAGATAATCAGCATGTGTTTGGGAAATGCAACACAAGTTTGGATCTGGTCTTAGAGACATCATCTGGAACGTAGAGATGATTTATCATGGTGATAAATATAACAATAATCAAATTAAATAGCCAATTATTGGCCAAGGAAACTGCATTGACTATAACAGCTGCGGTTCCCTCATACAAATGAAATAATGGCAGTCAAACCTTGACGTTATGAGGATGAAACAGACTCCGTTTTAGACAAGAAATCTCTTCTGTTCACACTTCAGGTCTTAATTCAAAATATTTGTTTTTTGTGTTGTTGTTCACATTATAGTCTAAACTAGGGGTGTGCCATCTTAGGGACCTCACTATTCGATTTGATTACAATTCAGGTTGCTTCAGTTATTAAATGATAATCAGGATTTTCAATGCAACTTTTTTTTCCCCCATTCTGGGTTTTTTTTCTCACTCCATGGCTACTTCATACTTTAAAATCTGTTCCGTATCTCGTAATTCAAGTAACCAAACAAACTTAGCTCCACTACTCCACTCCACTATATCTTATTTATGTCAAACCATAAATAAATCCAACACAAATCCAAAATATTTTTCATATTATGCTCATATTTTTCCATGGTATCTACAGGACAACAGGAGCAACAATACGTTGTCAGAGTAACGTAGCCTTGGCATCAATTTAGCATCACTAACTACTAGTCGACTGTATGAAGATACAATTTCTTAAAAAAAAACACTTAAAAACTTCAAAACCCAGATGAAGTGTATAAAACTTTACTTATAGTTTTTTTTTCTGTTAATGTCTTTGCAAGTGAGGTTGTAATGTTGTTTAAACACATATTGACTTATTAGCATCTAGTGCCTTCTTCCAAACTGCATGAGATTAAACATGTAATGTAAAAGTGTTATTTTAATTTGGCTTTAAAAAACTTGGATATAGAGTAAGTCTTGTCCAGACCTTGTACGTTTTCATGTCCATAAAAATCAAATTTACATGTTACGACGCTGAACCCAATCCACAAAAAAAACAAAACAAAAGCCAATTTATCCTCCTTATTTATGAAGTTTCTTATAGTTTTCCAGCCTCACATTTAGAATTAAGTGTCCAGAAACAAAGTTAGCATACAACATTGTTATGTCATCTTGGGGGTCGTGGCTCAAAAAGTTCGGGAACCACTGCTTTAACTCGTCCAGCAATGTTAACAAATGTAGCTGCAAACGGCCTTTGTGAATGCATCTGTATGTGTCACATGTACTGCTGGTTAAATAAAGCACCGTGAAGTCTGAAAATGAAAGCAACGCTGGATTTAAACATACTGGTTACACCATTTTAACTAGTTTTGTTCTGGCTCTGAACCAGTGGAATCCAGTGGAACCACTTTGGGGAAAACCAGTTAGTGCATCAGTCTTGCATCTTAGTGTAGCTTCTGTGTAAAGGATCGTGCTTTTTTTGTGCATAAATTTGTAGAAAAATAGCAAAAAAACAAACAAAAAAAAACTAACTGCTGGATTAATCAAAAATATAAATTTTCTGTTTTGTTAAATGTATGTGGCATGTTTAAAGAAGAAAATTGATTCTTGCTGTATCTGAGAGTCCTCTGTTTCTGGCTACAGTGCTCAACGACGGCTGTAGTTCTGGTCTGCTGTCAGATGAGAGACAATGTAATTGTAAATTCCCATTTACTGGTTGTGTCTTCATCAGTGTCCGTCACTATTAGGTTTGGCTAAAGAAAAAGGAGTGTGTGTGTGTGTGTGTGTGTGAAACTGCAATAATGTGGTTAAATAGTTGTTGCAGAAAGGAATCTAGAATTCATGTCAGTATATTTTTATCACACTATGTCACATTAATCTCAGTGTATTGAAATGTAATAGAAAATCTGTCGTCCATTCACACCTTTGAAACTCTAATGGGCTCGTTGGTTTACAAAGTGACTCATGCTGATCCTATCATTTCAGTCGGACTTGTATTACTAGTTTACCCTGTTCTTTTATAGTTTTTGAGTTTACGGTAACCTCTCAAAGTACACCAATGATAGATGTTTTTGATCATGCTGTTCCTGCTCATTGACTTAATTTGCTCTTGCTATTAAATCGTATATAATCTCTATATAACTATTAACCAGTACTTCTGTATTTTTATTTTGTCCTGTTTCCTACAGCGGTTACGGCGATTATCAACTAAATACCGTACAGAGAAGATCTATCCCACCAATGTAGGAGAGAGGGAGGAGAATGTCAAGAAGAACAGATATAAAGATATACTACCATGTAAGTACAGGTTTATCCACAAATACACAAACACATTGCTCAGGTGAATGAACCTTCAGTACAAAATTAACTTACTTAGCTTACCAAGCCTAAATATAATAGGACTTTTGAAATTTGTAATAAATGTATGTCTGTTATGTAATTAAACTCAAATCAATGAATTTCCATAAAAGAAAATCATGAAATTGGACTTAAAATGAACATTTTCCACGTCGGACAGGGCCTGGTCATCCAGAACAATAAACTCTAAAACGTTGTTATTGATGTGGCTTTCTGGCTTTTTTTGCGAATTCCTCACGTTTTCTTTTTTAAAAAGATTCCCCATCGTTTGTCGCTGCTGTGGTTTGTTGCGCTTTTCCTTCAAGGCAGGAAACTCCTCGTGCTTTTCCATGTGATGGCAACCCAAATGCGTCGTTAAATTTGTTGCTCGTGTTAAATTTGGCAGCATTCGTGCCGCTCCTAGAAACTCCTGCTTATTAGGCATGTCGCTCACAGTGACTCACGTGTTGCTGCTTCTCCGCCTACCAACTCAAAAATTTGACATGAAAGTTGGCCTAACTTCCCGTAACTTGGGTTGAGCAGGAAAAAAAAAAAGATTGTCCTGAATCCTGATCCCTTTACTTTAGGCAGGATTAGCGAATTTTTCCAATGCTACTGACGTATCGGCCCAACTCTAAAAGAAAGGGTACACAGGTCACTTTTTCTATACAAACAATAAGAGGAGAAGCAATACAAGATTGACTGATTTAATTAATTTTTTTTCCCCTTTAACCTTCTGAGATACATCTAGCAGCTCACTTTCATTTCTACCACGTGGGGCTGACATCCACTTCTCCATTAAAAGTAATCAAATAATTGCATTATTATCTCAGATAGTATCTGATCAATCAAAAATCTAAGTCCACCACACCCTGCAGGATGCAGAGCAATGTTAGACTTTATTCTTAGTTACAGGACTGTCGACAATAGTAACTACTGGAATGAAAAGTTTTAGCCCTCAGGCACTGATGATAGACCTGCTACTGCTGGAAATGGAAAATTAATTAATTTGATTGCTTTAGTGGGTGTTGCTGTGTTTATGAGAAAAAAATAAATGACATGCTGCTTTTAGTATTTTTTTCCCCTTGCTTAATTATATCCATATAGTAATGGAGCGTTTTTATTCAACCTATCTACAGCTTGTAACCCTAGCACACTATCATTTGCCACAGTCCAAGATTAAATGTTCTTGTCTAAAAATAGCTAAAGACAATTTAAATTAAAGCATAATTAACAATGTTGCATCACTATAAATAATTTGTTGCTAGGCTCATTGTGTGACAATTTTATAATGACAATGATCAAATAAAAGGTATGCTCTATTTTTAATATGTGGGATGTTTAAAGCGCACGCTGAATAAATGGTCAAATTTGAAAAATGGCTTTGAATGATGGTAGTATGCTCACCAAATGTTCTGGTTGTGTATATTCTGGAAATTAGTTCTCTAACCCTGGTTTCACCTGTTAAACAAGCAGCCAGAACTCCAAAGTGACTTGTCTTGACTGGAACTTGTGGATAGAAGGAAGCAGGAAGACACAACTCCATGCTAACAAAAGACGCTCAAGTGCTTGGGTTTTAGCGAACTGTGGCTGATTGTCGGCGCATTTATGTCGTATTAAAAATCCAAATTTGACATTATCTCCACGATGGAGGCTCATTTTGGACATGTCTGTGCCTTATCTTATCGTATCGTATGGTATCGAATCCACCAAAAGCTACTTTATCTTCCTTATTTATGAAGATTCTGATGTTTTCAAGCCTTTTAGTTAGAGGATGGCTGCAAGATGTCCCATTTGATATATAAAAAGACATTTTGTTTCATGTGCACGTTGAGCTGATCTGCTCTTTTGGTTCAGATATGATCTTTAATGATATTGGGGAAATTCTTTTATTAATTACATGTGGCATTTAATACCATGAATAATTGTGAAATTAAATATTTGTGACATCCTTACCTATAACTGCACTGTGGGTACAACATCAGTATTTTGGATAGATCTATATTAGAAACGAGTGTTTTCAGCTTTACCTTTATGTCTGCCACCAGCTCCTATTTTGTTTATAATAAATGCGTTTTCTGTCATTTACTTTGCATGTTTTCCAAACCCATGCTCCAGCAACAAACAAATCCTTCATAAAGTGGACATGTACAGATTAAGACCAGATGCCATCAAGTAGTATTTTTTTTTGCTATTATTTTGCACCATATNACCATCAAGTAGTTTTTTTTTTTTTTTTTTTTGCTATTATTTTGCACCATATGTCTGTTGCATTCACCTCACATGCTGCCATTCATAGCTACATGTTAATGTTTTGTGTGCAGTTTTGATCCAAATGATTGCCTCACAGTATTAATCTCTGCGCAGCCTTGGTACCCACATCATCTTGCAGCTTTAAAATTTTATCTGCTTAGCTTTAAATGTCACTGTCTGATCAGACAAATCCACATTTAATCTAAGGTGATAGCACTGTCAAATGTTTTAACTAATAAGCGAAGTAAATGTAGAGGAGAGAATAAAGGGAAGAAGGTTTACAACTAAACAGGATATAGAAAGGATTTATTAGAAAAATATAATTTAAAAGTGCTTATATGTTTGTAGAATTATTTATATTTAGAGGAAGTTGTAAAACAGGTCATGTAATGGTGTCTCAAATACACACTGACTTCTCCCTGTACTTATCGACCTCAGGGAGAGCTTAAATGACCCATCATCTGTCCTAATTTTTTTAATATACTTTTATCCTCTTTTATTTCATCCACGCATCCATTCATTAAAGCTTTTAGTGAATGAGCTGAGGCAAAGGAAGAGCTGGTTCATCCGTAACAGATGCGCACAGACCCACACATACTGTACTCAGGAATGAGGATAAAACATAACATCTTTGAAGTTTTTAATCCCCGTGTCCCGCTTTGCCCTTTAACTCGTTTTTGTGTTCTTTGTGTATTTCAATATAAAATAAAATATTTAGGCATATTTCCCTTTTTTTTCCCCTCACCAGTTGACCACAGTAGAGTGAAGCTAACATTGAAAACAGCCAATCAGGACACAGATTACATCAATGCAAACTTCATCAAGGTAAAAATCGTGACCTCGCTTTGTTATCTGCTTTATGTGTGAAATATGTGCTGGGTTGTATTTTTACGGATGGAATGATGTGTGATTACTGGGCTGATTTTAGCTCATTGTTTTTTTTCTTTTCAGGGTATGGGTGGCCCAAAGGCCTACATTGCAACTCAGGGTCCACTGCCAAACACTGTCATTGATTTCTGGAGGATGAACTGGGAATACAACGTAGCTGTGAGTGTGGCTCAGTCAGATTTTTGCAGAACTAGAAACAAAAGTTGGTGTTATTTAAAACTTGCTTTCTTCAAAGCCATTATAAATACATTTTCACATGTATGAAAATTAAATAAAAATACTTTATCGCAGACGGAAATTGCAATTTATTTGTCTGCTGCAACAAGATATTGTAAAAATCAGAACAAAGTAATCAAACATTTGTATTATATTTAAATTACTATTTAGGTAATTTACAAGTAAAAGTGGGTGCAGAGGTGATGATAAGGGCTTTAAGACATTTAAAGCAAATTGGGAGAGTTTATGCTGGAACTAAATGGGTAAATATAGGAAGCTGTGATCAGGTTTAATCAACTCACTGAGAAACTTTAGATTTCAGATGCTTTAGAATGAAAGAGAATGATTTTATACACCTAAAGAAATTCAGGGTTCAGCTTTTGATAGTAATTCGTCCTGTTTTTGTGTCTCTGCAGGTTATTGTAATGGCTTGTCGAGAATTTGAGATGGGAAGGGTAAGAGCCTTGCTTGTGTCGGTCCATGCCATGTGTATGCATGCACAAGCATTTGCATTTATTATCTCAACCAAGGCTTCAAATACACTTTCTATTCCACCCATTAGACTGTCTCCAATGATTGTTTCAAGGATTTCTGTTGAGGATAGTTTGTCCTTGATGAAAGCATTTGTGGTATTTTTTGTGTTTTTCTCGCCTCTCTTCGATGTGTTTGTGAAAAGAGAGGCGAATCCATCAGGAGCTACGAAAGCCTTGACTCAGTTTCCATTGATTCACAATTAAATAAATAAAAACTATGAACAATAGTTTGCACAGCTTGTGTATACCCATAGAAATGTGTTTTGCCCAAATGTGTATTTTGTTAGTCTTTAGTCATCACTAATCAACTGTTTACTTAAAAACCAGAAAGTGTGTGTGAACAGGAAGTTGTGGCATCTGTCTGGTGCTTTGTTCTGAGCCAAAACTCACTTCTCTTTCTCCCTGTGTAGAAAAAGTGTGAGCGATATTTCCCACCACTCAGTGAGGAACCTCTGACTTTTGGTCCTTTCAGAATCTCTTGTGTAAGTCATTAAATGTGTAACATTACAGCTGTGAGTAGTAATGTCTAACAAGTCGAGGGGCTGGTTTTCAGACTCTCGGATTTCTGAAATTCCTCTCCGATGACTGTTTCAGTCAAGTATTGTGTAAATATACCCTTTGTCTTTGTTTTCTAGGAATCAGAGCAGCGCAGAACAGACTACTTTATCAGGACTTTGGTAGTCCAGCATGACAATGTAAGGTCTAACTCACTTCTACCCCCTCAAACAATGCAAATCTGCTCGTTTAGTCCAATTATTGCCGTATAATTAGATCATTTTTAGGAACAGCTATAAATTCTCAGCCTACTAGATCAGTTCTGCTCAAAAAGCACCACAGCATGCTTGTACTTACAACAAAAAGCATAATAAAGTACCAAAAAATAAATAAAAAGGAAACATTTGATTCTCTGTCAGTTTTAGCACTTGGTCATGTGGTTCAGTTGTAATCTTTAGCATTGTTGTCTTACAGGAAACTCGGAGGATAACTCAGTTCCATTATATGAACTGGCCGGATCATGACGTCCCCTCATCATTTGACTCAATACTGGACATGATCGGGCTAATGAGAGAATACCAAGAGAGTGATGACGTCCCTATATGTGTACATTGCAGGTAAATATAAATGATACTATACATACTCTGAAAAATGATATTTATATACTTCAATACTCAAACTTTAAATAAAGTGAATGATTCTCATGTATGTTTTAATTAGAGAAATTCAAAAGATTCCCATTTTTACAATGTTCATAAAGCCATAAACACTTAAATTATCACCAAAACAAATTAACACACCAGTTTTGAACGCTATAAACTCAATTTCTGCTGCAGACATGCTTGTGCACACTCGCCGTGCACACACACTCGTCTCCATGTGTGTGTAATAAGCTGTAATGAGCAGCCCGGGGACATTTCCGGGTTCCTCTGTTACACAGCAGGACTCAAAGCCGTGTCTCTGCGACTGTGAAGATGCTTTGTGTGGGCTGATGTAGAGAAAGTAGCAGAGAGCTCTGTGGCAGCGTGAGCTCAAGTTTTATGATTTTATCCATCAGGCTCGATCAGCGTCTCTGTAGCTCCTGTCTCCTTCCTGTCTGGATGTGGTGTTGTTACATTGTGTTTCTTGAGTCCTATTTTTGGGTCCCAATCTCTCGCAAGATCAGAAATCCAGAATTGATATTTGTGTTTGTAAAGACGTGGTGAAAGCTCAAGTGTGTGTGTGTCACATATGCTGACCTTAATCAAATCTGTATAACTGTGTCTGTACAGTGCAGGCTGTGGGAGGACGGGCGCCATCTGTGCCATCGACTACACGTGGAATCTCCTCAAAGCTGGAGTACGTAACGCACGCATACCTGCACAAACACACACCTTTCAGCTGTTTATTTAGCACGAAGTAGCCTGATGATTGTTGACTTTTATACTGTGCTTTCCTTTTTTCTTTTTAAGAAAATTCCTGAGGAATTTAACGTTTTCCGGTTGATCCAAGAGATGAGGACGCAGCGACACTCTGCTGTTCAAACCAAGGTTTGTTCTAGTAGCTTATTTTTTTATCCTTAAAGCCCTTAAAGAAATATTATTGTCAAGTTACTGTCCTGTAAATATTTTTTTCTAGAAGAAAAAATTTACATTTCAGTATTGATGCTTTAGGACATGTAGTTAATTTTTAAGAACAATTAATGAATCCTGTGCATGACTACATTTCTACTGTAGGATGATTTCAGTTCAGGAAGTGCTGACAACTTGTAAGTTTTCTGAAAACATGTTTACTGACATCAGTGAGGATATAAAATATTCTGTAGATCTATAGCAAAACCAGTTTATGAGTTAATAAGAATCATATAAACCTACCTAATAATTTATCAAAAATAATGACAGAAGTTCGATTTAAACTTGAAAATGCCTTTTATCTACACTCTCAGAAAATAAAGTACCTAATTGTACATTTAGGGGTACAAAGGACTGTACCTCCAGGGCTCGTCTGGTCTTTATAAGGTACAAACTGAACTGTTTGGGGTACAGTTAGGTACCTTTTGAGGTATCTCTGAAATGAGGATCTCATTTTTAAAAGCTTTTCTTCTTCACCAGCAAACAAAAACTGGTCTGTTTTTCTTTTACTTTCAGGAAAATAGTTGGACTTCATTTCAGTAAACGTGCTTGTGTAAATAAAAATAAAAAAAACCAACAGTATAAGGTTTATTCCAAGTACATGAATGGAAGTAAAAGCTAATCGCTAAAGCTAAAGTTGTTAAGGTACTTTAACAACTGGATCGGGCAAGTCGAATATAATTTTTAAGATGAAAAAAAACTGGCTTATAAGAAATTTGTTACTGTTCTGTCAAATCCACATGTTCCCGATTCCTACCCTGACAGCTGTCATGTCTCCGTGGTAACTATCCAGGCATCAGTAGGGCCCTATGACTTCTGTGGTGTGAAAAACATGAACCGAATCACAGAATTTCACAATGAAACTGGAATATTGTGGAATTTGTGGGCGTGATCTGTTATCCCACCAATTTAAGAGTTTCTTCAGGGTGCCTGAGCCAAATGAAACCAGAGCAGCCTCCATCAAACTCACCCCATGTGTTTGAGCTGCACCTAAAAGCTGCCCTGAAGAAGATCAATGGGAAAGGCACACCAGTACAACCAGTTAGTCTGGAGCCCTGGTTCAGAGGTGGCCCAAGACACGTTTATCCACATTCCTTATGCAGGCTGAACAAGATGGATTAACAGGACAATTGATCTCTACAGAAATAATCTTGAATGACTTAAGAGAGAATAAATGATAAAGTAAACAGACGATTTTGAAAAGATCCAATAGCAATTTTGGGGAATACATTATTTCTATACTAAAAGTTTTACTAGTCTACATTGTTGTGATCCTGTCAATGCAGAGTCTCATTGCTGTTGATTGTAGCTGTGCGGCCATGTAAAATGTTTTTGCATCAATCAAATAAGTATCAAAGCTTTTGAACTCCGTGCTACATGTGCACCCATTTGTTGAAAGTGAAGTTGATAATGCTGACAGTCCATGAGCTATGGGAATTCAAGGCCCCCTTTTATAGCTTAGTTTTGGGCCTCTCTTCTGAAAATGCAATAATACTTTCAATTATATTTTCAAAATAACTGAATCAATAACAAAGCAAACCAGTGTCCATCAATAAACTCCTTTATCATACTTACGCAGGTTGTCTGACGCAGTGAGTGCGTTTGCTTTGGTATCGATTTGCTGAAACTTGTCCTTTCTTCTTCCCCACCTTAGTCACCTCCCCACCTTTCTCTTTGAATCATCCTGTCTGACCTTGTGCAACACTTTCCCCCCTACGTGTCCTGCCTAATTACATAAACATCTTCTTCTTTTTTTCCTCTGTAGGAGCAGTATGAGTTAGTTCATAAAGCAATCGCGCAGCTCTTTGAGAAGCAACTGCTGCTGCTGGAGAGTCCCGCCAACACGCAGATACATGATGGCATGGTATGACACACTCGCATTATGCATTCTGTCTGCTGTTAGAGAAAGAAGGATGTCGCTGAGTAACACACAGGAAGGAGGAGAAGAAACACAAGTAGTTAGTCACAAGGGGATAGAGGGTAGAAGAAAAAGAGGAGTCGAGGAGTCGACTCAGAAGGGATCAAACACTGATTACACCTAAAGGAAAGACATTTCCGCCGGCCTGGTCTCAGAGGATTGCGCAGTTGGACCTATTTGGGGATGTAAGGAGAAAGCCTTTATCACTGCCATCTTTCAAATTTGCTTACACTGTCCTCCATTCCCCCCCCAAACACTCAAACACACAAACTAAATACAATACTATCGCTTGTCCTCCTTGCCACGTATTAGAAGTCCAACTCAGTCAAAAAGTTTACTCATAGGAGGAATGAAAGGACAAACAGCAGTAAACAGCTCATCCATATTAACTTCAAAACATTAAGACTTCAAATATCCTTTAAGGCTGAATTATAAAGATATTAAATAATAAGAACTATATGGATGGGGTGAACAGCATCGGTCTTTTTTATTGGTTTTACTTTTAGAAACACATGGGCTGTTTATTCCTCTTGTTTTGTTCTGTCAGATCTCCTGAGCTGTGTTTCATCTGGACTTTTTGCTCTTCTACAAACAATAAAACAGTGCTATGAAATATTATATAACAATTTTACTTAACTAACCCTGCTATATAAATATATATATATATGTGTGTGTGTGTAAATGTAAAAGAGTTACAGAGACGAAATGGTTAAATGAGAGAGTGTGGAAGATCAGACATGGGATACAGTAAAGATGAGAGAGTTCACTGGCAGCATTCCAGCTGACTTCCTGCTTCGGAAGCTCGGATGACCTCATCCCACTCCCATAATGCACTTTGACTCTGAGAATAGACACATCCTAATGGGAAAGGGAGACACACAAGACTTTTTATTGACTTTTTTGTCTTCAGTTGACGTACTTTCCACACTGTTGGTGGAAATGGGGACAGAAACTGACTAAGATGCATTTGTTGCTGCTGATTATGACCTTGTTATCTTACAAAGTTGCAAGCCCAAAAAGAACAGCGCACTCGGCTAATCATTATCAGTGAACTGTACTAAGTTCACACACACACACACACATTGACTTATGTCCAGTCAGCCATTGCGACTCATTATAACACCCACACAGGTGTTCTCAATGGCAGTGTGAACAATAAGCCTACACATACATACACCCCACGCTTGTTTTTGTGTTCGCTTGTAGCCCCCCCACAGTTCATTGACACATTCCTACCAAAAGGACTTGCATACACAACCTCAGAAACCAGCTTTAACTTATTTTTTTTTCATATCATGTACCCTGCTTGTTCTAAACTTAGTGTCTGTGCAGGCTGTACTGTAGCTCCGGCCCGATTTGCCTCTCTCTGATGAGTTTATGGTGACTGAAGTTGTCTTGTCATCTTCTCATTATCAAAGATGAGAAAGTCAAATTAATGAGTCGAAGTGGAAGAGAAGAGGAGAGGGAACAGTACTTGGAAGGAGGGGGGCATCTTTCAGAAACAATTTGGCTCTTGTAAAGAAATTTTGTAGCAACCTTGGGAAACCTCTGCTCCAGAAATATCTGTGAGAGATGAAAAAGATTTAGATAACCAGAGCTTAAACCATGAATCTGAAATGGATCTAGTTGAGGACATCGCTGAAGTATTTTGTTGCTGTAGCTGACAGATAAAGAAGTGGAAGAAAAGTTTTCACTGCTGCGTGACAGAAAGTTACATGACATTTTTGGTCAGTTTTAGAAAAAATATGTGAGGGGGGGAAAATGATTTTTGTCTGTTGTTTCAGGATGAAAGCAGTCCTGACAAAGCAAGCCACCAGGCAGATGATGAGAAATGGGACGCTCCGCCTCCAAAACCTCCCCGCGTACGCAGGTAAGACACAACGTGTTTGGACAGTCCTAGTTTTTTAATTTGCAGCTTATCTGTTGATATTGTTCAAGCCAGTTCTTGTCTCCATTGCAAAAGGAACCCAGCTGATGAATAAAAAGAGGCTCATCCTCCACAAAGAAGGGTTAACAGGTTCACACACGGGTGAAGAGTGGGTGTGAGGTGGCCTGTCACTGAACACAGCGGGTGTTGTGTTTTGTTGGAGAAACACCAAAAAAATAAATAAAGAAAAAAGCCCACAACAGTTTGCATAGAGCACTCCATGAAAACACACAAAGCTAATCAAACAAAAGCAGCAGGAGTTCTTTTCACCAGAGCTTCTGGCACTTTAACAGCCAGAGTCTACTTCAAGCTAACTTCTGTTTGGTTCTTAACAGCTGCCTTAGTAGGAGCTGTATTTATAGATCATTTTTCAATACTCTGCAACACTGCACAGTGTTGAACACACCATAGCCCAAGGCCTCCTCAAGTAAATAAGTGTCCTCGGTCTTTAAAGAAATTTTCTTTATGCTTGTTTATTCCTATCTTCTTTCGTCTCTCTGCTGCTTGTCCTCCCTCTTTTCTCGGGCACCAGTTGTGCTCCACATACAGTCTATCCACAGAAAGAAGAACCTTCCCCTACCAAAGCAGAAACACATACACCGACAACATTTTTACAAAGTTGTCAAATGCCTCAGAGTTGCATCAATACTGATGCTTTAATGTCACTGGGATATCTTGTTGCCAGGAGACGCTGTCTCACTTAATCGATTGCTGGCAGCATTGTAATTTAATGAAAACATCATTTAAAAATTCAGAAAAAAAAGGTTGTAAGGGTCAGCTATTGCATTTTCTCATGTGATACAACATGTATTTTAGAACTTAAATGCCTATATTTACAAACAGATCATG
This sequence comes from Melanotaenia duboulayi, assembly GCA_026261665.1. Classification (NCBI taxonomy): domain Eukaryota; kingdom Metazoa; phylum Chordata; class Actinopteri; order Atheriniformes; family Melanotaeniidae; genus Melanotaenia; species Melanotaenia duboulayi. Next base: position 19,327,657 of record CM047997.1, read on the forward strand.
TAAAAATCAAGTTTTCTCTACTGATGTTTTATATGGAGCATTTTCTGAATGTCTGTTTGAGGGTCTTGCATTTAAAATGGCCACCATGTCCCTCTTGGTTTCCTTGAAATGCCTTTTGTCCCAACTGGTTTGATGGGAAACATTTTCCAGGGATCCTAATTTAGGATTTAGGATGTAGCTGCAATTGATCTGTTTACTGAATAGCTTCTTTCCTGTTTTTAGTAAAACATACAAATGTGAACTTAAAGATGCTGCCAAGATAGCAAACTTTCTTTGGAAAGTGGAACAGCAGGGAGCGTGAACACCTTTTTCTCCCTTTGTGTCTTAGTATGTGTCTTCCCTCTGTTTAAAAAAGAAATAATGTGAAGGCCTAGTTTAAGCCTGAAAGTATTTCTGTTGATGGTAGGAGCTATTTTTAGCAACATAAACCACATTCTGCCGGCCACACTCCCATTGGGTCACTTTAGTGGACCAAGTGTGTGTATGGAGGAAGTTCTGGTTGTGTGTTTGAGGGAGAGATGGAGGGAGATATGACAGGAAGTCCAGAGAGGCTGGATACTGAGTCATGGTTATATCACACCCACAGACATGCTTCAACATCAAACCTTAATACTTAATGGAAATATGTTTATAGTAAAGTTACATCGTTTTGTCATCTGTGCTCCATACGGGAGGCTGCCAGTGTCATCTCCTGAAGTCCTAAAGACTGAATTACATGATCACTCAAGCAGTGAGCTGAATCTGCGTGGTTTCCACAAGCAGTTCAATCATTTTCTGAGCTGTCGGTGTGTCTGCCCTCAGCTCAGCCTGAAACCAGAAAGTGCCTCTTACATCTTCCCTTCTGGAGGATCTCAGCTTTTCAGAAAGCAGGCAGGTCCTACTATAACGGTTAAAAATGCAGCATCTTTTCTCAGAAATAGAAATGCTGCAGCCAGAGTGCATATGAGTAGGTCAGATTACAACAAAAAATCAAGATCAGAGTTAAAACTTTCTAAAAGTGGCCAGAATGTTTTTAGTTTCATATTTATATCTGAGTAGTATTTTATTCAGTCGATGTAAACCACATTTCTTTCTACATGTAAATGTTACTGTGGTTGTCGCCCACAACCTCCTCTTCTTTTTTTTTTACCCTTGTTGATACCATTTTTTTAATGTGCTGTGACTTATTAGTGTTTGCTCAGCCTTCCTTTAGGAATCATTAAAATTGTATTTTCCTCATCTAACTGAGCCTGATGAGCCGCTGTGGCACCTCAGTACTGGAATCCCTGTGGAAGCACATTCATATTAGTTGTTACCAAATATATCTTTTGCTTGCTCAGGGAAGAATGATTATTTAAAATGGGAAATGCTTGAGGGTAATTAATGTCTTCATTAAAGAAAACAAAGGGATAATGTTTAGCCTGGAGCTCTGAAATAGCCACTACGTGACTTCTGGGAGGCAGCTGGATGCTGGAGGTTAGAAAAACTTTGCAGCTGGAACCAAACCTAATATACACAACAGTGTTTTATGCAGAAAAACAATGATCTGCGCCTCCCACCTTTACTGAAAAGTGTGTTCCTATATTTATTACTTGAAGGAAAATACTTATTTTTTTATTTTGCCCACATTTAATTGAAATTGTTTTCCAGAACAACAAACAATAACTCACACAGTCTGTCAAAGAAGGATGAACAGAACAGAAATGAGGCTTAACGATGAAGACTTTTACAGTTCGGCAGGGGAAGGAAATCCCCTGCGCTCATAGCTTGCAGGCTCTCCGAGTCAGACTTGGGCTGCTTTTGATCCATACAGCATTATGTGCATTCACTCCCGTGTTCGCTCTCTTCAGTCATGTGCTTTTGAATTAGCACACCACCACATCCTTTCGCTGTTTGTGGCATCTCTGTCTTTGCATGCACACAGCATGTATGTATGATGGATGGGAGCAGAGTGCACCTCTAAAATGCTGTCAGGAAAACACACTTTGGATCACTTTTGTACTACAGTAACATCATTTAATCTTTTATACTTCTTTGTGTCAATACGTTGCCGAATCAAGAAAACAAAAACAACTTAAAGTACTGTAATGCCTTAAACCCTGTTTAACTGATTCAGAGGCTATTCGCAGTTATGTCAACCTTAAAACCACAAAATATGGGCCCGAGCTGTCTGAGAGCAGAAACCTAAAATCTGGGAACATGTAATTTGTCTCAGCGGTGCCACTGTGTGAGTTTCTGGCTGGACTTTTTTTTAAATTCTGCCATCTAGTGGTGAAGATACTTTTCAGGAACTTGCTTTTAGTTTTATTCATATGTGAAATACAGTTTAAAAAGGTTAATTTCATCATGTCTGTTTTATCATCCCCTCTTTCAAAGAGAATAATTTAAACATAGAAGTCTTCATTTCTCATGGGAGACTGACCCAGATGATGACATTCTTGTCTTTATTTTATTTTAACTTAATCAGAGTTTTAGAGCTAATTTATCTGTTCAACATAGACATGTTTCTATCTAAACAGGATTTCTGTTTATATTAAACTTTACAGCAAATTAAATGTGTACAGTGGGAAGATAAATTTGTCTCTGAATGGAAAAAACTCTTATTTTTCCTTTTCTCTGAGCCTGCTTTTCGGTCTGTTTCACCATCTAGTTCCCAGGTAGAAGGCGATGTTAAAGAGGAGATTCTCCAGCCCCCTGAGGCCCATCCTGTCCCCCCCATTCTCACCCCATCTCCTCCCTCAGCCTTCCCTACGGTCACCAACGTACGGCAGGAGAATGACCGCTACCATCCCAAACCGGTCATACATGTCCTGTCTACAGCTCAGCACAACGAGAAGCAGGTGAGCTGAACATACAGAATATTTAGAGATTTTATAGTGTAACTCAATACAGAGAGGTAGATTAATACAATAAAAAAAAAATAAACAAATACATTTAAAAACTGCATCCCTCAACCTCATCCGCTCAGCCACACATGCACAAAGCAATAAAACAACTTTGTTCTGAGACTCAATAAAAAGCAGGAAATGGGGAAATGCTATCACAAATGAATCTCATAAATCTCAATAAGGAATCTGCAATAAGGAAACACCAGAGGCAGCAAAACAAAAGGGCAAAATAAGGCAATCATAAAGGAGCCACGTCTGCAGGGCTGCTAATCTCTATAATAACCAAGTATTTTTGCCATTTTAGGGCAGTTAGTGGTTGATCCTTGGCTCTCCTGCATGGTCGCACTTTGTTTTCACAGAAGTGTTTAGATATTTAATTTAATCATGGCTGTACCTAATGTTGGTTATTATTTCCAAGCGATGTCAATAAATATATATATATATATTCAACTGAGCTTTAGCTTGGTAGATACGTATTACTCAACCGCTTGTCTCATATAACAAATTTGAATTAAAAATAGGTTTGATTTTCACTAGAATTGATGTACACACTGCTTTTGTGTTCAGTCATAATCTGGGATTATTTTCGTTTAGGTGAATACCTGAAAAATCAAAATGTCAAAGATTTCTATTTGTGAATGTTACAGGAGATGATCCATCTAATTCTTTGGTTAATTAATTTCAGAACAAAGGTGTGGACCAGCATCAGAACCAGTCAGAACCCAGTGCAATCAAAGAGACGAGTCCCTCTGAGCTGAAAGATCAAGATCACCCAAGCCGCAATCAGCAGACTCAGGTCTCAAACTTAGATCTGAATGACAACTACAACAACAAATTGTCCTCAACGTCGACAAAGTCAGAATCAGGCCAAAGCCAGACTCAGACCCCCTCGCCCAACTCCTCAGCTGTAGATTGTTCTGGTGCTCCTCGGATCGAGAGGAAGCTCAGCATTGAGATTAAAAAGGTGCCGCTGCAGGAAGGACCTCGTAGCTTTGACACTTCCTCCTCTGTGGGAGTAACAGGCGGACAAGCCACCAGTAACAGCGGTTGCATATTGCACAGAGGCCACGCCTTCAAAGCTCGATCCGGTCAGTCCCTGTTGACGTCTAGCTCCTCTCTGTCGGAGGACTCAGGCACAGAGGGAGGATCAGGCGGATGTGGGGACAGTCATGCCGATGGGGGGGTCCTCGCCAGACCAAACCACCTTCCTGTGAAGAGCGGAGAGAAGGGAGAGACTCAGGAAGACGACAGAATGGACATGAAGGCTGGCCACGCAACGTGGACGCAGCACCGCAGCAGCCCCGAAAAACTATTCCCCAAGACTTCCTCCTCCTCTTCCTCCTCAGACAGAGTTGCTCCATCTTCATCTTCCTCTTCCCACCTGTCCTCTTCCTCCTCTTCCTCCTCCTCCTCATCCACTCCTGTTAGGACTGCCCTAAGTTTCACCAACCCCCTGCATTCTGATAACTCAGATGAGGAGGGAAATGGAGAGATGCCTGGAGGAAAGGAGGGTTATTGTATAAATGTATCCACGGCGACAGCCATGGTAACTGCATCCTCTCATGAATCCCAGCAGCTGGTCAGAAAGGTGTTGCCCATGTCTATTGCAGGCCAGATCACTCCGTCACCCTCTCCAATCACAGCAAGTATGTCAATCATCTGCTTGAAATTGATTTAATTTCTTTTATTAACTTGTTACTTTTTTGATAGAATCAACTGTGAACAACTCAAGTAATCACTAAAGTTTAGCTTAGCTTATTAGTCCTTTACATGCTAAGTCAGACAATCTGTCTTCATTACACACAGACGCTCTGAGAAACCACATGATAAGTTTTTTTTTTCCCAGTAAAGCTTTAGACAGACCACATGCTAAAGACAAATTGGGTCTGTCACCATACAATAATTTAGCAGACTCAGAGGTAGGAAAAAACAAGATTCATGGAGGAAAAGGGAAAAGAAAAGAGAGAAAATAAACAGCACGATAGAAAAGCAGTGAGATAATTCCCTGACGGTCTCATGAAGCATGACTGACTAATTGGTTTTGCAAGGAATGCTGCAGATGTTAGCAGGAAAACATCTGTCAAGCTCCTCTTCTTTCAGCTTTTGTGTGCGTGTGAATTTGTGAATGAAAGAATCCTGTTTTTGTTTCTGTTCAGAAGTGTGTGAACTGCACGTGCATGTTGGATGGTGAGGGATCAGCACTGCATGATACTGATAAGTGCACATTGGGTTGAACAAAGCAGCGTCTCGCTGTTTGTGCCTCGGTTTTGGCTTCTTGTCATGAATCACAAGATGTGGTTTAAGTCCTCTGGGGTGTGAAAATTAAGTTTTGATTCTGAGACCAGATTCTGAAAATACTTTGGTCGTAACTCATGTGAAGAAGTAGTTTTAACTGGACTTTGCTTTGAAAACTACAAGGGTGCATGATCTGTTGTGTGTCTTTTGGTAATATCCTTACTTTAAATTGGTGTGAATTAGTCTGTGTTATGCTGCAATGATGTTATGTAATCTGCTAAAAAGTGATAATCATATTTACTGTGTCTCATTTAAACCAAAGATCACGAACAACTGCAATGTTTTAATCAATGTTTGACTGTTACAGGCTTAGCATTTTGGTCTGCTTTGCTTTTTGGCACGCTCATTTCTTTCAGCTACGGCAGCTTCATTTATGAAAGGCTAACGGCTGCTGTTTGATTGGTTGCAAGAATCCGGCGGCTGCCTGTTGATGAGTTGCACTGAACAAATTGCCACTTTATGGTTGGCTGGTGTTGGCTGCTTGTTTTGCTGGGTGCACTACCAATGAACCATTGAAATTTGATTTAACTGCACATGTTTCAGAAGTCAGTGCCGTTGAGGCCAACAGATGACACTCGATAATTATGACCAGGATTACGGTAGCAGGTGGTAATGTTGTAAATAGAATCACGTAAACAGAAATTAAAGTATAAAACTAACAAGAAATGATATTTAAAGAGAACAAATTACCACATGTATTATGAAAATTTTAACAGCAGTTGAATATTTTTTAAATACAAAACAGAAGTAGGATATTTTATTTCTATTTATTGGCTTTTTGCCATCATGTGACATTTACCACCCACTGTTTTCCGTAAAAAGTCTGTTGGCCAGCAAACTGCGGCCAACATTGAGAATAATGCTCCATTAACCTAAACTGTTTAATAAACTTCACTTGGGCTTTCTCCAATCCAGAAAAAGAAAAGCAAATCACTTCAAATAACCTAACTAAATGTATTGTTACAATGGAGAGTTTAAAGAGGATATAATCATCCAGATGGAAAGAAGAACTGAATAGAAATATCAGGAAGATTACAGGTAAAACAAGACATTAAATAAAATAAACTGGTTTTTACAAATGGATCCATCTCAGCTTATGAATTTAAGAGGATCTTTAAAACATTAAAGTCATTGGTACAACATTTTGCCTCAGACATTCACCTAATATTTAACAGGAATTTAATTTGACAACAGATTCAGTGTTGATTCATAATAAGACCTAATATTTGTAAAATAATGTTCACACCAAGTGCAGTAATTATATTAATAACTTTAAATCTCCATGTCAGGTAGGTGAGAGTCCACACCACAGCTATAATGAAACAACTGTGGAAAACCATAATGTCAGGATCACTTTTAAAGTGATTTTTATTAACAATAAAAACCCGGAGCCAATCAAAATGCATCCTGACGCCCATCTCTAAGTCTGTGGTAATTTAAGATGGACAGTTTGCGCTGGACATTTAACTGAGCTCATGTTGGCATGTACAAAGATAAAAATAAAATTTACTCTCAGAAGGAGAAGCTATAAAAAATTGTGTTGCAACCTGATTTTGTCATTGTTTACAGCAGCCTTTCCCAAACTGTGGGTCCCAGAATCATTTTAAGGGGTTCCCAGATCATTGTAAAAATATATATATAATAAATATATTTACTCTACATTTATCAAATAAATTTTGGATTATTATTATTATTAGGGTTGTCAAAATTAACATGCTAATACAGAGAGATTAATCTATGAAATGAATGTGTTTATTTTTTTTATGTAATAATTAAACAACCAAATTATTACTTGTGCTATATTAAAAATCAGAATTTGGCATTATCTTGACAAGAGAAGCTGATTTTGGGCAACCTCTTTTATCCTCTTTATTTATAAAGATTTGTTATACAGTAGCTGTTATTGTGCTTGGTGTGGACAGATCTTGAGTTTTGCACATTCTCTTTGATTTTTTCTTGCATAATCATGAAGTTTAATAGTTTGCTGCTAAAAATAAAATAAAAACTGATCTTTAAATCATTGTCCATAGTAACAGCGTTACTCATAGAGGTGTCAAATATGTGCTCAACCCTGAGCAAAAATACATCACTAACTTTAGCTGCAACACAGCCTGCTGTACCAGATAACACATTAATTAATCAGTAAGATAAAAGACAGGAAAATTATTTACATAATGTATTTATTTAGTATAACCAGATTTCTTTTCACCATGTGACACCTTCACTAAAAGAGGCTAACCGCTGTTATTTTCACCTCAGAAAAACTGTGCTACATAAACAATGTGTTAATGACATGATTAATCTAAGAGATGGTTTAATAATAAATAAATGATGCTGTAGTCAGTAGATTTTCCCCAAATTTAGAAAGTTTATAGAAAGAAACTAAGGACATTGGATACATTCTGACTTAGAGGCATCTTAAATAAAAGCTGTTTTTAGGTCATGAAACATACTTTCACCTCTTTCCTATCTTCTTGGCTAGTCGTTAACATTGCTTCTTATTTGACCTCTGACCTCTTAACCCAGACTGCTGGGACAGCGATGGCTCCCCTCCCCCCCTCCCTGAGAGAACCCCTGAGTCCTTCATACTGGCCACAGGTGCGTTTGCATTGGTCAACATGCGTCAGGTGTGCCTCCAGTGCTGTGGATTCAGTGGGTCACTTCATGGGTCCATGTTGAACTTGAAGGAAGAGATTTTTAGAAGAAAGTGGTCTGATAATGTTATGTTTATGTACAGTAGGTGGTAAGTGTTGATTGGTTTTGATTTAGGAGCAATATTTGCTAACTTTACGGTATATTGAAACTAATCAGCTGTGGTTTATTTGCACTTTGAATCCTTCGGTCTATCATCTTTATTTCTAATAGGTGGACGGTGAGACGCCTGAAGCCTGAAATTCACAGGATGGACTTTTTATTAACTCGACCATCCTGAAGCCTAAAGCCAGTTTCATTGTTTTTTTGTTTTTTTTTACGTGTCGCTTTTGGATACTTGAGAACAATGTTAACCAAATGAGATGAGATAAGATTATTAAGGAGGAGTAAGCTGCTTTTGTTAGAGGCTTTGTCAGTTGTACAACACTAGAGGTCAGTATTGATGTTTCAGCCATAAGAGTTTCTGTGAAGATCACCTGTGAGGTCAGGTTCATTTGGTCATAGTCTTTTGGCTTTTGGGGTAGTTTAGAAATGTCTTCTTATATTTAACAAAAAAAAAAAGTTGTTTTTCTTTTGTTTGTGGTTTCAGGCCTGAATAATGGAGTGTGATTGGGAAGTAAACATGGGTGTGAATTGGTGATTATTGTGTGTGCATCTCAGCATTTGTTTATTTTGTTTTTTTTTTACTGCTCTTTGTGTTAATTCTGTTCTTGCTCTCTCTCTCAGACCCTTTGGAAGTGAGAACATCATCCTCAGCTGAATGGAGCAGTTCACAGAAAGGTATAATCACACACTTTAGTTCCTCTTTAATCAGCTGTTGTCATCACTCTTGTCTTGGTGTATATAGAAGTGCGCATCTCAGTTTATCTGTTGTTAGTCAGCAGGGCAGGAAATAGACCCTCAATGGTTTGTGAAGTAGGAGGCACACGGTAAAGACTGATGGCGTTAGAGGGGCAGCTAAAAGAACTGAGACAAAGAAAGAGGGAGGAAAGGAAAAAGATAAAACACTTCCACAGAGGTGCAGAACAAGGAATGCTGTGCAGTGAGGATTTAATAATGATTTTTACTGCCAATTTATTGCTTCGGTAGTTTTGTTGTGGGTATGACAGCTTAATCAAAAAGGGAATAAATGTTTGAGTCGTATTTCTTACTTGCCATGAATATAATTCTTATGACTCTGCGGATGATTTAAAAAGAGTAGAGGCTTTGTTGAAATTGCTGCTGAAAGCCAGACTTTAAATGTCAAGGTCTGTGTACACGAGTGAAAGGCCAGTATGGAGAATACTATTTTGTTGGTAAAATATGGAACGTGTTAATACATAGCGGTATTATTGACGTGAAGAGAAAACACAATTAGAAAAATCTCAGGAAAACAAATGCAGTTTAAAATGTTTTGCATCGTAACCATTCAGACTATTCGCCTGTTTTCCGTTAATCTGTGTGTTTATCTGTGTTTAGATGTGTCAGACTGTGTAAAAACATCTCCAGCTGATTCTTCATCTGCTGGCTGCACAGCAACAAACAACCAAGCAGACTTGGGTGGGTAAGTCTACCATCTTCCTACTTCTAGGCACCTTGACATCTGACTGTTTGTTGTTTGTTTCGGTTATTATTTTTATTTCCATTGAAGTCATCCACTTTTTTGGTCTGTGTGACTGTTTTTGCTGGCTTTAGGCTGCATGTTTATATGTTTTTTTTTCATATTCTATTTTTATTATTTATTATTGTTCATATTATTTCCATTTTGCACCTCAATGTTTACTTTTTTGCCCTCAAAATGTGTTTAATTCATATCAAATTTAAATGAAATCACCTGAATATTTCTGTTAAAATGATGTGCTGTTTAATGTAAAACAAACCCAGCTAAAAGCTTCTCTCCTTTCAGGGTTCGGTAACCGCTGCAGTCAGCCCAAAGGCCCTCGACAACCCCCCTCAGGGTGGACATGATGGATCGTTCCGCCTCCTCCTCCCTTATCAGGAGTTGGACTACAGACTTTACCTGGCTGGTCCAAAAAAAAAAAACAAGTTGCTCTACGTCGCTCAGATGCACATTTTTACATAGAGGCTGCTTCTGTGTAACTCTGTGCCGACAT
>CM047997.1:19337632-19352411 GCA_026261665.1 Melanotaenia duboulayi
CAAAACAAGTTGCTCTACGCCGCTCAGATGCACATTTTTACATAGAAGCTGCTTCTGTGTAACTCTGTGCCGACATCCTCCTCTTCCTCGTCAGCCACCGTGCAAAGCTAAGGAACAGTGACAGGGCGAGAGACTTGTCCGTTTTGCTGATGTTAGACAGTTTGACTTTTGTAGATGCTGACCTGGGATCAGGCTTTCCCTGACAATGCTTAAAGGATTTTTTTTTTAATTTGTTGCTTGATGGTAGACTAAGAAAGGGCCCTGTTTTTCCTTTTTCACACTAAATGAAGAGGGATCGAAAAATGACTTTTACACTTTGTTTCAAGCCAAATGAGAAGAAGGAAGTAATCAGAAAACAATGCAGTGGGAGGCGGATTCCCGAGGATTGACAAAACTCCCAGAGGTTGTTTGCTGCCTCCCACTGAATGAACAACAATCTTCAAAGCGACTTCAGATAATCTGTTATCCATGATGCAACCTTTTTAGTTGGATATGTGGAGGTTGCCAGGGTGCTCTCTGTGTTTCTTTATATTTCTGTCTCTCTTTGCCCCCCTTTCTGTATGTTGTTGCTACATTACAAAAGATCAGCACTGAAACAGAAGCACTAGAGCTGACTGGTACCAACATTCACCTGTTCTCACCTCCGCTGTGGCCCCCCTGTGGGATTATTACTCATATGTTGGCTAGCTCTAGTATTTTGTTTCTGTGCTATTTCTCAGAGTAATAAGCTGACGTAGTTTGGTCATTGCAGTGTTCAGAAAATATTTACTTGTTTGCTGTTTGTTGCGTAGCCAGAAGCTAGTTAGTTTGCACAGATTGAAGCTAAGCTAATTAGGTCCTAGTAGCTCTGACTTTTCACTGTGCAGACATGAATGGAAGCAGTATTTTCTTGGAGTCAGAAAGAAAATGAGTGTTTGCTTTATATATCTACTGATTCTGTGACATTAACAATCTTGGCATAGTGTTTAAATCTGTAGCTGAAAGCAGGGGTGGTAAAAAATGAAAAAAAAGTTACGATGTTCAAGGAATTGCAGAAGGCGGTTTAACCAAAGTGTGATGTTCCCTTTGAAAGAAGAGTTTTTAAAAGGTCAGAAAATGTAAAACAAGGCAGTATTAAAATCAGAACAGACATTATTTGTGTTTTATGCTACATATTAGGAGGAATTCTGATATTTTTACAACCTATTTAGCAGATTACTAATGGCCAAACTGGTCAGCTGTATGACTCTGGCTCTCACTGCTGGGACCATGAGCCTGCCTTAGTCCACCTCTCACAGAAGACAACCATTGACAGTCCTTCATTTGTCCACCCTTTCATGTTTCTTGCCTCTCTTCTAATCTTTGCTGTTTATTTACCATGTCTGTCTGTCATTCCCCTCCTATCATCAAGGCCGCCAGTTGAACGATTAAACTTTTTTCTATCATAGCTTCTCCTGAAAAACCTCTAGTGTTTCCGAGTATGAATGTTACACATTAAACGCTTGAAACCTGCAACTTGACCGATAGAAATAGAACCTCAAGCTCCTCTTCTATAAACCAGAATAATTTGGTTTCACATTGAACAGCTTGTTGTTGTTTACCTGCTTCTGTGTGCGTGAGGCAACAATCCAATAAGACAACAGCAGCAAGGGACCCAGGACTACTGTTTTCTCTTTATTTTTAACATCTTCATTACTTATAGCTACACAGTATATGCATTTTTTAAGACAAAGAAGTGTACAGGGCAGTTTTGGTAAATAATATTGCAAATTTCTTTTTATTACCTTAAAAATTCCTGTTAACAGAAGATGTAAGAAAGTCAGTGCATGATGATCATGATTCCTCCTCTACGCTATGTTTTTCTCCAAAGTGTAAATTATTCTGCTGCCCTTTTTGTTTTTGCTTCTGGCAATATTTCAGGGTTGTTTTTTTATTTTTGTTTGAACTATATGCTTAACAGATTGATAAGATATTGTTTAATTGGCTGGCAGGAGAAAAGTATTGACTGCCAGCTGGCCCACCTCTGATGACTACAGTGGGCTCTGAATAAGATTGTAATAATAATATTGAGGATAATAATAATGGTCTTTTTTTTGTTTTGTTTTGGTAAATTGTATTTTTAAAGTTATTTTTTGTACACGTTGTTTGTCGCATCACAGATTCACTGTCTTTCCTTCCCCACTCAGACCTTGACTAATCTCTCATGCTCTCTTTACCTCTCCATCGTTTCAGATTTCTCTCTTTTTTCTTTTTTTTTTTTACATCTCTTTGCTCTTTCAATGGAAAACATGCAGCTGAGATTAAGCAAATAGTCTGTACAAGGAGAAGAATTTTTTTTACCTCCTCTGCTGATTTACATCGTCCATCTTCCTCCATTCCCCCCCTTTTCTCAGCCTTTTTAATTTTTTTCAAAAAGGTCTCATTTTCAGCGCACGTTTGTACTAACAGATTACTAACTTGTTGGCAGTTTTAACTTAATCATTTCTCATTGTTTGTCCCCCCCCTCCTTCACAAACACACATACACTCACTCATGCAAGCCTCGATCTCAGAAAAGAGCCTACTTGTGCCTTTAAGAGAGCCCTGCCCTCCTCCCCTCATCTTTCCACTGTCCCCCAATCATCATTAGCATCATGAGCGACGTGATCTGCTGCTGCTTGCTCGTCACCTTCTGTAGGAATCTAACTCAGCTGTGCCCTCGGCCCCATCCTAACGTCACACACAAACACACAAAATGTTTGTATGTTGCAGAAATCAATCAGTAAAGATGAACATTAAGTAAAGATGAGGCTGTTTCCTTTCTATTTATTTGTGAAGTTACAAAAGAAGGATGTGGATTGGATGCATGGGAGTGTGTGTGCATTTATAAGAACAAGAAATGAAGTGATTGCAAAGCGCTCATAGATGAACTTTTGAACTTCTATTCAGCGCAAGTTCCATAAATGTGTGGGTGCGATGGGATGTCGCAGCTGGAAGTCTTCTCTGTGTGAACACTGTGCTAAAATGACACACATGAATAGGACGATCACAGCAGGTGGCATAAACACACACTAGTCCACTGTCTTACACACAGACCTTGAGAATTACACACACACATGGAGACGCCCAGCAGGAGGACGCTCGTACTGTTAATTAATCACTGCTGCTCACATGTAGTCATTGCTTAATTCATATTAATTACACGAGCATGAATACAACTTTGGTGGTCATATAACTTTTTAAAACTTTTTAAAAGCTCCTCTTAAGATTTAGGAGACTTATGTGGTTGAGTGCTAAGTTAATCATAACGTTGGATAAAATGATTAATGCCTCCAGTAAACTGCAAACACTATACAAAATTTGAACATAAAGGTTGCTTTCGGGGAATGCTTTCAAAGCTTAATGCATCATATGCCTGACTTTTTTCTACATGCATGACACTAAAATAGCCTGGAAAGCTTACGCTGTTTAGTTACTGCACAGCTCAACAAATCTAGATTAAACTGTGAGTACCGTAAGCAGGAGCCAAAGAACAAAGCACCAGAACCTCTCACTGCTCCATCTGTTACTTCATCACATTATTTTACCCAAGCTTAATAATACATGCAGCGTTCTTTTAGTAGCACAGTCTGTCCCTTTCTATCTTCTGAGTATTGTAATAGAAAGCTAGGTTGCTATCTAAACTGGGTCACCTCAGTTTTCCCAATGAGCACTTAACATGTTATGTAATGGCTTATAAATATAGCCAGTTAGCATGGAGTGTCAGCAGCAGCAGCAAGATGCCATGCCATCAGAAGAACGTTAAAACTGTGTCAGCTCTATTTGAAAGCTTGTTGGATCAAATATGAAAGATACTGGTCTTGCTCAATGCACACATCTGTTTCCACTTCTGGCTTGCATCGTACGATAATCTAATCAGCGTTTATGGACACTTGTAAGTTTACAACCTGCACCTCTGGCTGCTTATAATTATGTTTAGTCTTTTTTCCACAGTTTTCTGTCACAGACTGACAGAGTTCATGCTAAACGCTTCACCAGTCTGAAAAAAATGTTTTCGTCCCGGTAAATCAAAGAGTATACAAAGCTAGAAGACACGTGGCACTGTAATAATGAATAAGAGCGATGAGCTCATCCTGTTGTAAAGAATAAAGATGACAGTTTTATTGCTTCAGTCACACAGCAGCCCACCATTAGACACACATATGTTTCCCTACATATAACGTCAGTTAGGGATGGGCAGATCGATACCATGGAGTTGATACTTCGATATCAGCCAGTCAAAATATCGGATTCGATACTTTTTTGAGTATTGAGATACCACTCTGCTGATACAAAACATGCCATTTGTTTTAGCTTCTGAGAGTTTTAGGCCAGGGATCCCCAGCAGTCTGTTTTCCTGCTTCAACACACCTGACTCAAATTAATGGCTCATTAGCAGACTTGTGCAAAGCAGTTATTTTGAATCAGGTGTGTTGCAGCAGGGACACATCTAAGGCCTTCAGAATAGTGAGGCTTGAGGACCGGGGTTGGGGATCACTGACTTAGGCAATAAAATTGTGTGTGAAACCCAGCAGCAGTGTATTCCTTCTGTGTCACATGATTATTGTAGCCTATCAGATATCTTATTGATAAGGTTTCTGCTACTGTTCGTAATTTTGAGTTTTTTTTTAATTTTTTTTAAAATATATTTTCCTGGTTTAATGCAGGTTATTGAACATCATGTTTTATTATATTTATCATATTACTATTACGTATGTTTTTTCTTTAAATAAATTTGAGTAGTCCCATATTAATCTGTAGTTTAATTATTTTATCATTGTAAAAAGATTTATTTATCTTATTTTTGTTTTATTTTTAATAGGAATAAATATTGTTTTAAAAACATTTCTAAGTACTGATGTTCTTGAGTTTATTTTTATTTTATACTGCCCTTGCAAGAAAGATATTAATGCACTCTGTAAAATCGTGATTTTCCTTTAAGGGCCAAGAAGTACCATAAAAAGTACCATAAACTCATGATAATGTTGGTATATCGCATCCTTAATGTGAATCACTTGTGGCCAGTCTGCAAACTCTCTCAGTTGGTTTTGTGCTTCTGTTGACCACACATCCTGGTAAAATACAAATCATTTTAAAAGCTGAAAATAAAGTAAAGTCTTCAGCTGCACATTCTCAATAAAAATGTAAATCCAGACAGATGTGTGAGTAAATGGTGTTCAAGCATATGTGTGTGTATATATACATATATATGTGTGTGTGTGTGTGTGTGTGTGATTGTGTGTATGTTTAACAGTATATATAATAATCCCCAGTGAGGGACTAAAAAAGGTTTTGCTTATTCTCTCAATATATACTTGACCTTTATTTACTATTTTCACCATTTATTTAAATATTTAGCACGTTTTACACTATGTATATTAAAATAAATAAATATAAAATTTTCAGAACTAAATCATTTACAATAAAATAAAAAACAAACAAGAACATGTTTTTTTTCCCGAGGTCCCGCCTCTAACGCTATTCCACCTGTCAGTCTTGGCTTGACCACGCCCCCCAACTACGCACTTGTCAATCAAAGTACGACCCCGCCCCTACACTGCCTGTTTGCACGTCGCGGAAAAAAAAAAATACAGCAGCAGCAGTGGCCGTTGGGGAAGAGAGTAAATAGAGAGAGAAGCCTCAAGATGGCTGACTCGCAAGGCGCTGTTCACCTCTCTGGAGCTGCTGCTGCTACTGTTCCTGCCATAGCCTCCGTTAAAAGCAAGTCAACCGAGGCGAAAGGAGCCCCTGACAACCGCTTCCAGCCTTCTCGAGATTTCAACCCGCCGCAGTCCAAGAAGGTCCGTGTCGAGGACAGAAGCGTTAAACCCAAGAAACTCAACAGGGACGGAGGTGTGAGCAGCAACGGGAGCGGGAAAGAGAAACTCCAACAGCCCACGAAGCAGCAGAGTTATGGCAGCAGCACGGGTGTGTGGAGCTTTAGTCCAGTTAAGACGAGCAGCAGCAACCTTCCTGTGCCTGCTACCGGTGGATCACAGCCACCGATAAGCACACACAAATTCTTCAAACAGAGCGATTTCCTCCTCCACAAGGAACCCTCTTCCTCGAAACCCAAGTGCAAAAATAAACAGAAAGAAAAGGAGAGGGAAAATGAAAAAGGAGGCGGGGAAGAGAAAAAGAAACATAAACTGTCGTCGACCTCCGGACCCGGGGGTAACGTTAATAACAACGATGTCAGTAGGTTTAGCAACATTTCTGCAGTTAAGAGAGAAAATGGAGAGGTCATGTTGCCACCCAAAGGTAGGTCATCATTATGTTTCTCTGTCCATGTTACGCAAGTTTAATTCACAAACTTTTTCTAGTGTTTAGTAAGTAGGGTTGAGTTCTGCCCTTTTATAGTTACTTGGCTCGTGGTGGATTCGCCCACTTGGAAAATGAACATGTGGCCCGGAGTATCTGCTTTCTAATTTTTCGGTGCTGTCCCGACTAGCTACTGTTTAAAATTTTCCTTAACGCAACTATAATGTCAAGTAAAACACACGGATATTCTTGTAATCGATATTAGCTCGCCTGGTAAACGTGTTTACATCGTGTTTAGTGACTGTAAAGCCGTGTACAGTCGATGAGTGTGTGGACTATGGCTGCCTGCTTTCGTCGCCTGTTCACCCGCTTATGAACCCTCGAGCTGCACAAGAGCAGTGTTCCAGGGCAGTAGTCTCGCGACCTGGTGGTTGTATTGTAACCAGCTGCTCTCGTGCTGCGGCGGAATTCTTACGTAATTACGACGTATTGAATAGATATAGCCTGTTTATTGAAATACACTTAAATTTAATGCAATATAGTCGAGCTAAAATATTTTACAGCAAGCAAAAACAAGCTGTAATCGTTCATATTTTCACGACAAATGATGTAGTTTGTCATTCCTTTTGTGACATCGATTAGAATAATTTAATTTCAGCTCTGAAGGTATTAGCGCTTCACGCTGCTGTCATAACAATATGACAGGCGCCCGCCATTATATGTTAGCGTTGTTTTGGTGGAGCACCACGCCCCCCTGTTACCCCGGACTAAAAGAAACCAACATACATCATCATTGCTAGTTGACATAGTTATTCATGCAGGTATTAACTTCTCCACCATCATGCCTTGTATTTTAATTATTGAGCTTTCACTCTTTTGAGAGTAATTTAATAAAAAAATGATATAAAGGAAAAATAAGGATTAGATATGTTATAATGCCAACAGAGAAGCCATTTATTTCTATTTAATAACTTCCTTACTGGTGGATTTTCTATATTATTTAGTCATTTTCATATCAAATTAGTCACCCAAAATCCTTGGATGCTTACTTTTCTTTTATTTAGCATATGTACGTTATTTTACTTGTCAGTAAAAAAAAAAAAGAAAGAAAAAAAATAGCTGAAAGAATGAGTGGGCACATGACAGAGTATCTGTGAGTGCATGATGATGTCACCCTTTTCCAGTTAGGTAGTTTAAGAGGTCATGGCATGTTCTGAACATCCACACCAGTCAAGTGGGCTTCCAGGGTGGGATGTTGTTGGCCTGTTGCCTAGAAACATTATCTTAAACAGGCTTGTAAACAGACTGTGTTAGGGATTTCAGAACAGATGGGAGCTGATGTCGATTGTTACGAACCAGTTTATAGTTTGCTTTTAAAAGTAATAGGAATACTAAATGAAATCTAGATTTTCTGCATTTGTAAAAAGTTAATTTGTAGTTATGCTCATTTTGCAACTATTATTGCTTTCCTTATTAGTGCAACACGCTAACCTTTGGACCTGTTGTGGCATTTGTTGAATAAAGCACCAAAATTATAATTGCATTAGTGATAATCAATGGGCACCCAGTAAAAACTGCTAGGAAGTGTCTGACTGTCAGCTCTTAGAGCACTTCTCTGAAGCCAAACTGTGCTCTCTGACCTTCTTGGAGGGAAAGAATTTTCCTACAAGAATCCAGAGAGTATCAGATCATCAGTAATATTATTAATGGCAGTGTTGCTTGCTGCAGTGAGGCTAGAGGTAAGTGCCAGGGAGGGAGCAGTGGCTGCTGGTTACATTTGATACAGAAATAGGAGACATTAGTCCGACAAGACTGAACACATTTCAGTTTAATTTAAATTAAGTTAAATAGCAGCAATACTTACAAACATCTAAACTATTATTTTTTTTGTTTCCAAGCTTTAGTCTGACAACTCAAACACTTGCATTTGTGCGTCATCAGTCAAACATTAAAGTCGTTGCAGCCAACGTTTTTATAAAAAGGTCATTACAGCTGTGGCTTTGTTGCAGCTTTCACGTGTTTACATCCAGTTTTAACCATGACAGAGCTTTCATGAGCCAAGTAATTAGTTTATTTGTGTAAATTATGCCACCGAGTTTACAGAACCTCGGGTTATGTCGGGTTCTGTGGGTGATTACAGTGAAAATGAAGCTTTACTGCCTCCAGCGTCCAGTAGAATTACTGCTGCCTTAATTTGCTTTCTATGTAGAAAAAGACAAGATACCTCACTATCTGCACATGCAATATCAATTCAGTGGCATCACAAAGGCAGTGTGAAACGTTTTGGTTAGCGAAGCATGGTTTTTCCACGCCCGCAGGGGTGGACTGACCATCTGGGGTAGCAGGATTTCCTTGAGAGGTGAGCGTACTGGTGGGGCCAGAATGAGTCCAACAGCGTGCAATCAAATGAAACTGAAAATATCTGCAGCCTGTTGGTTAACGCAGTGTTGAGCAGCTAAGCTTCTCACATGGATTTGTTTTTTCTTCACTTCTAGCTTCAGTTTTAAACACGATGCATGTGTTGAAATGCTGCTGGCAACTCTTAAACTTCCTGTTACAGCATGTTTCACTTTTAACCATTTCCCACCTATGTAACTTTAAACATGCACATGGCCAAGTCCGATTTTACTTAGTCTCTTTCAGCCTAGCTTTCTTCTGCATACCAGTGTTTACTGTTGAAATTCTATGCTGTTAGTGTCCAGCATATTCATGTACAAGAAGTTGAATTTGCATGATTTATATAATGGCTACATAGGATGATGTCAGGATTAAAATTATTTTATTACAACAGTTTACTGTGTTTTTTTTTTCACACATTATTCTCTGTCAAGGTTATTCTGCTGCGGATCACAGCGTGTTAGTGAATATCCCAGTATGCTATCTGGCAAGAAGCAAGGATCACCCTCTAAAGGCTGCCAGGGTCATATTGCCGACACACTTTTAAACCTGGCTGCCGAATTAAAAAGTTAAAGCTGACCATATAAAGGCAATTTCGAGTCCAGAAAGTGATCAGATCTTTTGATCTTTCCCCCTAGATATTCTTAACATTTTAATTACTTACTAATTGGAACTTCTCTCCATTTTAAGGGAAAGACCAGTTTCAAGCTCTTAAAATTATGCATATTTTCCAGTGCATTTAAGACTAGGTCGGCCACCTGTTTTAATGCCGTTGGCCATAAATTTAAGGTTTATGAATGTTACCGTTCTGGCATGCTCTAATATGTTATTATAAATCTGGCAGAACATCTGAGCCTGCCTTTGTAGGCAGCTTGCTGTGGAGCTAATGTGATGTTTTGAAACATGCTGTTTTTCCGCTAGGCAGCTTACACTGTCTGGTCATTTTACAGCATTTATTTAGCATAGTTCCTGAAATATTTTGACATTCAAGGCATTCCTTTATATTAACCACAGGATGCGAGAGTCATGGCTAGCTGCATGTTAAGTTGCAAAGGGAAACTATCTGCTAAAGTTCGAAATTCCAAGTTATTTATTTAAATATTATCATTGCAAGTGTATTGGAGCACCTCTAATTCTCCTGCTGCTCCTTTAAGGCTTTTCTACTTTCAAAGGCATTTCTCCTTTGATCCTGCAAACAGCAAGTTCAACCATGCTGTGTTCGCTTTCTCCACTCCCTGCATCCACAGGAGAGTGAACAGTCTGAAAACACTGCTTCCTATTGCAGACAGATCTGACAGAGTTCAAAGAAAAAAGTTCTTTTTAGAAAAGAGGGGGAAAAAAAGAAAGAATCAGCAAAAAAAAGTCCTATAGAAGAAATAAAGAATTTTTTTTTTTATGGGAAGGAAGAAAAAAATGAAGACTCAAAGGAGGCGAGTAATAAAAGATTTGATTAAAAGGGGTGTTATTTTATGAAAGTGAGGGTCCTGTCGTTCAGTTGGAGGCTTGCCGTGTTTGTCAGTGTGCACGCCACGTCTTTCATAACCATATCCCTACAACCGGAGAGATGTGTGATAGTATGATTTATTTATAGTTTTAACTGATTCATGGTGATTTGCAGTGAGTGTTGCATAAGAGCACAGTCCAATTTCTGAGCCTGTAATTCTCAAACACTTAAATGAGTGTCTGATGGAAATGAAAGAGGAAGTGGTACAAGTTGAAAAGCAAAGGAGGATTTTGGATGTCGAAGAGGGAGCATTAAGATGGCCAAGACAGAGCAAGGAAGGGGGGGGGATGCGGTGGAAAAATCTTTTCTGGTGTAGCTTAAGTTGGTTAGTGAAAGTGTGGGGTGACTGCTGCCTTCTTAAAAGGGATTTTGAAGCTTTGCAGAGACTTTTCCCCCCTGCAGCAAGATGAAAACGAAAAGCCAAATATTTAGCAAATGATCCAGCAAGATTAAAATAAAGTGTGCTCATACATTTACTTGTTTGATTTTTTTTTATTACTTCTGCAGAGCACTTCATCAACGACAAGGCGAAGGAGAGAGAGAAGAAAAAGGAGAAAGAAAAGGAGAAGAAGAAGCACAAAGTGACAAATGATATCAAGAGGGAGAACGGAGAAGTCAAGCAGCCGATTAAAGGTTGGTCGAAACACTCAAGCATGCCAGGTGACTTGTTGGGGATGAAAAAATTATGTTTATTAAACTCATGTCCAGTGAATGTGGCATAGAGGTTCAGCATGAGATGGACACGTGTATTATTTATTCATCTATTTATTTATTAAGCTAACTGCCATTTTCTTATTTAATTGAAAGATTGGATGCTTTAGCTATTATCTTAATTTTTATATCTTAATCATTTTCTTTAGTACACATCAGTAAATACAAGAAAAATTGCACATACATGATGTTTTTGCCTGAAATAAGCTCCTAGAATGTGTTGTCAGTAGAGACCCACTCCAGGTGTGCTGTTAAGGTAATTAAACACAACCCACTTACACAGGCTGCTCCACAGTTTATTGTTATAGTGTAAATTTGTAGCATAAACTGCTAATACTGGGCTGTAAAGAGCCAAATATAGCACTGTAACTACCTGATGGGGGGTAAATGGTAGATATGTTTCTGTTTTTATTTTTCTTTGACAGCTTGATCCTTAACGCTAGGTTGACCTTTGCATTTCTCATAACACAGAGAAGTTGTGCTTATGGTTTATTTAGTCTGGCTCTCTGACTTTTTGTGTGCTTGTGTGCAGTCTGGATATTGACTCGTGATGCCAGTTGTAACAGCGGTTGAGAGACAAGCCTTTGTAGCCTACCCTAATATGTTGTCATGGCTTGCTCAATCCTGGTCTCTTTTAATAGTCTTCTTTCTCAGCCATCCTCTCATTACTTTCTATTTTATCTCTGCCTATCATGTGTGCTTTTTTTAGCCTGCTAAATGTCTAACTTAACCATATAAAGTGTGAATATTACCAAATTTGTATGAAAGGTTTTGGAAACTTTCACTTTATTTACAAAATGCCTTTTGAAAACAGATTAATCTCAGGGCATGTTAAGTAGAATGTAAGCAAGTTTATTATAAGTCCAATTAAATAAAATCCAATTAAGTCTAATTAAATCAAATTCACATGGATTTTAGGTGGTGATAAAGTGGAAAAAAAGCAAATAAACACATTATTTACCATGTAAAACAAAACAAACGGGCCTCAAAGATGAAAGCAAATGATTGTATTTTTATTTTTTAATCCTAGAATTCTTGCATTTTATACAGTGAAAAAATAATTTATAGATATAAATTGAAAATGACTAAATTGCAGATTTTCTTTTATATGATTATTTATGTTGATGCTTCTGTTGTCGTGCATCCCTGTGCCTTAGAGCCTGGTTAGTTTACCTTGTGATATCCTTTACTATTAAACATTTTCACTTGACTGTGATAAAAATTGTCCAAAGTGTGATTATATAGATGAATGAAAAATTAATGTCAGCCCTTTGGCAACTAGTCACGCTCTTTTGTGATGACAAATATATTTGCAGCTGTCATTGTCAAAGATTTTACAGTAGTGAATGATAGCAGAGCACTGTGACTGTGATGCCCTGCTCCATGTGAGTGAGCCATCTTTGTTTTTAAAGGCTTTTGTAGTGGTGCACACACCACTTAGTTATATGCCTACATTGATGCCAATTCTCTTCCCATTGATTTGATCTGTGCCTGAGCTCTTGTCAGGCTGGCAGTTGTCCACGCTGGAATGTCATGACCACGCCGTGACATTTCAAGGACTTAGTGGTACTTTAGCCACATACCATGACCAGTGGCTGCAGATGAAAATTACAGCGAGATTATCTGTGATATGTCACTCTTCCTGCTCTCTGTGGAAAGGACATACTCCCTTGTAATGTTTATTCATCCTCTCATAAGATTTGAAGAGTTTGGAGAACACTGTTCTTACGAGAGACTGCGAGGAAGAGTGAGTGTGTGTTAATCCTGCAGTCATCCCGCGATAGAGTCTGGTATTTAATCATGTGTGTGTACGATAATAGAGACACTGAAATCCACAGAGAGATTTTTGAGTCAGCTGAGATGGAAACAAGGCGGGGGCTCTCCCCACCAGATGGAAGGTTTTCTGTAATGGTGAGTGAGGCATTTAATCAGAGACTATTAAATTTGTAAATGTTGAGAGTGACAGTGAGAGACGCGGAGGGAAAGTTGGAAATTTAATCAGTGGAAGAGTGTTGCGTTTACAGATGAAAATGACTACAGAAGGAGAGAGAGGGAAGCACACAGCGGAGACGTATTGGAAATCAATAAGCAGCAAACGGCCATTCCAACAGTAAGGCTGGTTTACTACCATTGAGATTGTCTGTGGGTCTGTGTGTTGATTTGACTGGGAAATTATTTGACCTTAAACTGATCATGACCGCTCAGGCAGGTGTCGTTTGCTCAAGCACTGAGTGAACAGGTAGAGATTTACTGTCACATATGCTTCCACAGGTTAGATCATAACTGATTAATTCCAACGTGGTTGTTGCTGAATCTCATTTAATCAAACTAATTAGATTCAAATTGAGTCATGTGTGTTTGTTGTGTATTACTGCAGAAGACCCTTTTGTTGACAGTGTTAAAATATGACTTTCCACAGTAATAAGATCCACAGAGCCTGAGCAATGCAGATTTTACTGGCTTATTCCAACAACTCTCTTTGAGTAAATCCAATAACAGCATATTGGATATTTGTTTAATTCAAAATCTAAGCATATTTGTACTGAGTTGCATGTGGACAATAAATAGTTTAGTGGTTTGTGATGGAAAAACACTTTCACTGGGGTAATTCTATGATAAAATACCAGCTGAGATTCACATATTTTTATAGAATATTCCCTCTTCTCTGTACATTTAATGAGCTGTAGTCATGTTTGTTCTTTAATACTGTTGTATTCTGCTTCTAACTAGGGCTAAAACAACATAAAATTTTATTTATTTTTTGTCATACATATAATTTTGATTAAAAGTTTTATTCCCATTCTCTGTCCAATTTGTGCCATTACTGTATAACCACACTAACAGTCTCATTTTACATAACATGATTATGTATTTTGGTTTTTATGCTTTCTAAACAGAATTACTTGTGCCAGATATAACTCGTCTTGGGATGGAAGAGCAAGACTGCCAGGACGTTAAAAGACAATAACCACAAGTCAAACAGTCCATAATGTAAATAAATGGAGTGCAGAGAGCCTAGGTCTCCTTTATGGTTCTGTGTTTGTTCTCTATGTACATCTTCTGAAGCCAACTCATACTCTGTGTAAAAAAAAAAGAAAAAAAAAGAGGCTTTTGTTTGTGTTCTTACGTTTGCAAGTTCTTGCTGGGGTGGGGGGGTCCACTCAGTCCTGTTTATGTTGGTGGAATACCCATAATCCTTCACCCTGCTGGGGATCAGTGCAACAATGACAGATGCATGCATGCTACATAAGTCCTTTGCAACAACCACCAGACGCGAAGTGGAGGATGGCTCTGCATATTTCATGCTGTTAGCAATCATCAAACGTAGTTACAGCAGTATGATTTCTTATTTTCTTTCATTGTCAAAATATAATGCAAAATATAATTTAACAGAGGGATTTTTTCTCTACGAGTGCACAGTGATACTGGCACATTATCTATATCAGCTGTCCAAAATAAAGTAATATAAAGTTTACAGATTCACATGAAAATGTTATTATAATTATACATATGTGGTATTTATGTGGGATCGCTGGATTTAATGGAAAATGATCCCAAACGTTTGATTGGTAGTGTAAAAATGGAAGTAATTTATTAACTGTTCATTTTAAAAGGCATGTGTTTTGTGTCTGAATACCTCAGTGGGTCTTCACCTAAAGAGTTGAGGCATCACTCCCACGATCATTTTTATCACAATAGTCTTTGTTTTTTTATTATTATTATTAAAATGCAAATCCATTTCTCCTCTTATAACTCTAAAACAAACTATTTGATCTTGCACCATCTTTTAATCAATGTAATGCTGCAGGTTGGTGATGGTTGTGTTTATAGGGAACTGGGGGAGGGCCAACTTGTGGGTTAAAGAGCTTTTGGATTAGTAGCTTTGGTAATGTACAGCAAATACCCCCCC
>CM047997.1:19352444-19413054 GCA_026261665.1 Melanotaenia duboulayi
ATTGCTCTCTTTAATATTCTGTCTCTCTACCATTTTTCATTATCTGGCACTTAAATACGCGGTGGTTACAAGCTACACTGAAAATGTGTCTGAGTGTGATCAAAGTGATAGCTGCTGTTTGAATTATGCTGACAGAGCACCACCTCTATCAGTGTGGCTCCCATGTGTGTACACAAACACATAAACAGTAAATGTATTGGTGTCTGCTTTTACTTGTAGATGACGACATGGCCCACAGCACGTTTGCTAATTGTTCTGCTCAGACACACAAACAGGCAGATGCGTCTAGTAGCACTTAGCATAAATTTCCATGTTCCGTTTGTCTTGCCTTTGGCATTTAAGACATGGACTGTCATGTACAGCATTATCTGTCCTTAGATATGCTATTGGAAGCTGTTTTTCATGGCTTAGTCATATCTGTATTTCTTTAGGGATTCAATTTTAGAGCTTGTCAATTTATTTTGTGCGTGCACCTCAGGAGATGCACATCATCTGGGAAAAGAATGACTTATCTGTCGACACTTAAAAAGCTGACACTTTTAACTTAACAGTTTAAAAACTAAGTGCTCGTTGCTTACAGTTTTTTTTTTTTTTTAATAGGTATCTGATTGTTTAGACTTTTAGAGATTATAAGTAAATAATGTTGTGAATGTTTTGTATTCTCTTATGCTTCATTGGCATCCTATTTCCATTTTTATTTAACTGGGTTTTATGATAATTTTATGTACTGTGATAAATTCTTACTCTTGAAAAATGCAAATGTTTTGGTTTGTTGACCCATTATCCATAAAAAGAGTAGATTAATTGCCTTCTGGGAATATTTTTGTCATATGTTGTTTCATTGTTTTAAGATCTTCCTACTCCTTCTCTTTCTCTCTGACTAGAAGAAAAAGACAAAGCGAAGATCAACTCAGAGGAGCTGCAAATCAAAAAAGTTAAGAAGAAAAAGAAGAAGAAACACAAAGAAGGAGACAGGCACAAGCGAGTGAAGATGTACCACCGCTCCTGCCAAACCATCTGTGCTGGCCTGCTTCTCCATCCACCTTCCTCTTTGGCCACAAACTCATCCACCTGCGAGTTAGCAGACAGCTCTTCCCTGTCTCCATTTAAGTTCCCTCTACCTAAAAACAAAACTTCCCACAATGCACCCTCCTCTCCTCCTCTTCTTTCAAAATCCCTCTTTAACTCCTCTTTCCACAACTCCCCGGACTCTCCATCATCCTCCACTAAGATCTCTTTCCCCACAAAACCCCACCTACAGTGCACCTATCCTGGTCTTGCAGGCCTGGAATTTGCCCCATACATTCACATAGAGAACCAGCCTAACGGAGGAGCCCTGGTGGCTCATGCCTATACATCCCAGCTCGCTTCTCTGTCAATGGACCAGAGACAGAGATTTGCTGAGGAGTTTGTCCGTCTATCCTTCAGTGAGGACAAATCTCAGGTACAGTATGTTTGATTGATCACATGACTAGCTGCAGCATATAGCTTTAATAAAAACCTAATTTATATTCTGTAAATTACTTTGCTAATGTCTTTTCTTTTTGCAGGCAGCTCATTATGTCATGGGAATTGTTCATGGAGAAGCCAGCTACCTGCCAGACTTCTTGGATTACTTCTCAAGCAAGTTTCCATCAGCTCCTGTCAAAATGGAAATAATAGGAAAGAAGGACATAGAAACCACCACTATGGCTAATTTCTATTCTCAGGTCAGTCGAACCCAATCTCACACAAAGATTTGATAGCACATATACAGCGTGTTGTGTGGGTGGGACATAAGTGGAACAGAAAACACAGTTCTGCTTATTCAGTTCTTATGTTTTACAGCCAGAGAGCTCAGAACAGATGGTGAGCTATCAGACATGAGAAAAAAAAGGGTCTGAAGTCCAAAATAGCAACAGCCAGTCGATTCCAAGCTAGTTTCTGTCCTTTGTTTCAAGCTGAGCATCAGAGCAGTCACACAGGGCCTGCAAAGGTTTAAACTTTCAGCTGAGCAATAGCAGTTTTCAGAAGTTTATGAGGTTATTTAGGGGGACAGGTGTCTTTTGAGGACAATAGATGAAGGGTATTTGCAGCTTTAAAAGATGAAGGGACGATGTATGAAACAATGTCTACACAACATTTCGTTTCTTTCCCACATATGCATGCATGCATGCATACTTGGGAAGAAGTGGAGACTTGCAAATTAAAGCTTGGCATTTTCTGTAGTACAAGCACAGGCCGGTTAATGAAAACGCCCATGTGGTTCTGTTTGAAAAGCGCCAGGTTAGTGTGCTCTGGTGTAGCGCAAGAAAAGCCATGATTGTTAGTGAATGGAGTTTGGCTGCAGGCATGCAGGGGTGTGTCTGCTGTGTGCTTAAGGGTAGCTTTTGTAGGTCTGGTCTTCAAAAATCATCTCCACAGGGGGGGTAGAGTTATTTATTTATTTATGTTTTACCTTTTTTTTTTTAATAACCAAGAACAACTGTAATGGCAGTGCAATAGTTCACTAAGTAAACAGCTAATTAAACAGGCACATAGTGCGTGTTCCAGGACTGTAGATGACTGGCTGCATATTTTAGGGCTGATGACTATGACACCAGTCAGGTACTCAGAAATTACTTTATGGATGTTTGGGAAAACTAATAGAAATCATAAGAGCAGTGTGACTGCACACACACAACTTTAATACTTTAGACAACTGAATAGCCGAACAACATTTTGCACTGCATTCCGCCATCTTTATGAGAGACTAAATTAGCCTAAATAAGATATTCCTGACCTCCTTGAACATTGTACCACAAATCCCAGTTAAGTTAGCTCAACATTATTTAAATTCAGTGTACTCTGTGTAGATGCATGCTTTTAAAGTGCTTTTTGTTTTCAAACTGGTCCCAGTTTTCTGAGTTGAACACATAACCAGTGAGGGTAAACTTGTTGCTGCAACATCATCTTTGCTGATGCCAGTCCACTACCTATTACATTTACAGTGTGTTGCCGTGAATTTTGGCATTGCTTTCCTACAAAAATATCAGTTCTGGGATTTGCCTGATGCTAACTAGAATTATTTGAGAGAAAAAAAACACTGTTAAACTCCTGTGTGCCTGATAAAGTTGTATTGTTGCTATTTTAGCCATCTGGTTAAACCATCTGCCTCCATCTGTCCAGCATTAAACAGCTTTTGGTTTTTATACTGATGTCTGATTTCTTAAACTAAATGATGACTTCAACAAAAGCAAAGCACAGAGCACATTTTGAGCATTGCTCTTATTTCAGTTAATTTGTGAAGCAAAAGCACAGGGAGTCGAAGGGCATAAGGAGAAGAGATGACATGAAATTTAACAAAAATTTGAAGAAATTTGGGTAAAAAAAAGAGTGATAGAAGAAAGTTCGAGTGACAGCGAGGAAGCAGGGAGTGGAGGTAACAGACTGTGAAAGATAAAAGCTGTCAGGCAGATAACAGGCTCTCTGTAAGTCAGGTTGGAGAGTGAAACCAGATAAAAAGGTGTTTTTTGTCTTCGCTTTTTAAAGGCACAAGTGCTGCAGCAGGTGTAGTCTGAAACCTCTCAACCACCCCTGAACAATACTACACAACCTCTACACAACAAGAACTGTGTGTTTTATCTGGTTGTGGCTGTTCTGGATTGTCTCCTTAACAGTGACACAGCTAGAGCTCCTCATTTAGAGCTGTCCCATGTCTATAGTTCACTTATAAAAAGCCTTTTGTTCCCTCCAACCTTCTGAGTGGCTTCGCATTAAGATACTGCCTGCTCTTTTTCAGTGTGACTGTGTGCGAGTGGATGAGAAATACAGGGGGTAGATCAGTTTATGCTTTTTATAACTCCTTCTGGCTTTTTATTTTTTATTTTTTATTTTTTTTGCACAAATCATAAACTCATTCAGGGCATTTCTTTCTGTTTTGTGCCACCATTGCCTCCTCAACACATCCTTGACTTTTGGATTCTTCTGTATAGATTAATTAAACATCGAAATTGTCCATTGTCTGCATTTGATCTAATCTCTCCCTGCAAACCTGTGTCTTGCGCAGTCCCTTGTAAGAGTAATGTTCCTTGCAGGGCTAACGTCATTGTCCACTGGCCTTGTTAATTTTTTTCCCTCCCTCGTAGCTCTCAGCAGTGACCTTGGGAAGTAGATATATAGTCCACACATACACACAGATGTGAGCATGCATACTGATAACGTGTACACAGGAAAAGGTATTCATGCAGAGATTAATAGCTTATCATTCACGTTTTTTCTGCCTTTTTTTCTCTTTCACTTTCCATGTCCTTTTTTTTTGTGTGTGTCCCTCTCACTTAGTCTTTCACTCTCTTTATCCCTCTGCCCCGTGGTTCTGCTCTGATGTGTCGTAGCTCTGTGTTCCAGCCATGAATGACTGCACTGCTACCTTTTGTGTGTGAGAGCAGGCAGGAGAGAAAAGTACAGCAGCTTGTAATTTATTTATTTAGTTTTGTAGTGTTTGTTTCTCATACTCCAGGAGTCCACAGTACATCTGTGATGTTCAGACTGTGTCTCCAGGCACCTAAGTAGTCATGTTTTGAATTAAGGACTTGATTTTCAAGTCTTTTTTTATAGTGCTGGTAAGGATTACAGAAGATTGCAGCTTGCCGTTCTCCTAGGTTACACACAGGCCAGCAGTTAATACATAATGTGCTTGGAGAAATGTAGAAACCGTGTTAAAATATCAGGAGATCAGGAGTAGAATAAACTCACTTGAAAATGCTCACTTACATGCATTCATACATGTAAACAAGATAATAGGTTACATTTTTAAGGACTTGACTGGAAAATAAAAACACGTAGCAGTTTTTGCTTTGTTGGTTGGAGAGAACCCTTAGCTCTGATTGGCTGCCACATTTCCCAGCTGTGGCTACACATGTACAGTTGCTTACCATCACCAAGTATGAATGAGGAGTGAATGAATAATGGATATAATGTAAAGCGCTTTGAGTGCCTTAAAAAGTGCTAAATAAATCTAATTAGTTATTTAGAAAAATAAAGAAGAAGAATTTAGAAGATTAGATATTTATCTGTTGTCTGCCTTCTGTTTTTATCACTCAACAGCACCTGCTTTACAGTCAAGAGCATTTCTGAGTTAAACAACGTTCAGTCCTTTTACCTCTCAGGATGGTTCTGTGATGTTTGGAAACACTGCAGTGGATAGGTGTGTTATCCATTTTAAAATGATGGCAGAATTTCATTCCAAAGGGAAAAAAAGCATCTTATTAAAATAAAACAACTTAACTTTCCCTGTGTTTGTAGAACAGTGGACTTTTTTAAATAAATATATTAGTGTTTTAAAGCATTATAAATTTATTGCTTCTCTTAAATCAGTTTTGAATAAAATTCATAACCAAAGATCAGACCCTGGAAATTAAAGAACATACAAAAGCATAGAAAGAGCAGCTTTCTATACTTTTTTTTCTTCTTTTTAAACAACCACAGAGTCAGTTTTAGCTTTTTCTGTTTTTACTGTCTATTATTTATAGCCATTGATAAATCTGCCATGAGGTAAATGAATTAACACAGAGATGTCCCAATCACTGTTTGATTTAATCTTCATCAGGTGTATTCAGCACGCCTCAGCTCCTGGTGTTTGTTGTTTTATAGTAGCTGTGCTGTAAAATACCTTTCATGTTGTGGCAGGAGCTTATCAACACGTCTACTGTGTGGAAACAGTCCAACAAACACTTATGAGCAGATGAAGTGCACTTAGTTTGGGGAAGCTCGAGGAGGACCAAATGGTGGGGAAAACTAATACATACTCAAAACTGACATGGGAAAAAGGGGGAATTTTGGCCATTTGGCACAAGAGAAACTATATGCCAGCAACAGTCCAAGTAGATGTTATATTGTGGACTTTTACATCAGGTCACTTTTATTTCAGAAGCATATTTTCTCAACCAAAGACCAGTGGGTACTGGTCAGTGATTACTCACACAGTGGCTCTGCATTACAGATGCAACATGGGCGTTCATCAGAGCAAACCAAGATGGCANGTATTTCAGAAGCATATTTTCTCAACGAAAGACCAGTGGGTACTGGTCAATGATTACTCACACAGTGGCTATGCATTACAGATGCAACATTGGCGTTCATCAGAGCAAACCAAGATGGCATTAAGAAGATCCATGAATGTTAGAAACACAACTGATGAAGACTCGTTATATTTTCTGTGCTAACCAACAGGAGTGGGGATCTTTAGGCACCTCACCATTGGATTTGATT
Source organism: Melanotaenia duboulayi (assembly GCA_026261665.1). NCBI lineage: Eukaryota > Metazoa > Chordata > Actinopteri > Atheriniformes > Melanotaeniidae > Melanotaenia > Melanotaenia duboulayi. Next base: position 19,358,673 of record CM047997.1, read on the forward strand.
ACGATTCAGATGGCCGCAATGCGATTATAAAACGATTATTAATGCACGACTTTGCTGCGACTTTCCAACTGAAAACATGTTACGTGGTTTCTCATATTTCGGTCAGAACTTTCATGGTGCTCTCATTCCAGCATTTCTCCGCCAAAGCCCTCATACATGTGGGAATGTTTTGGTTGTGGTTACCTACAATGCCCTTTGCGTTGTAGTCCACCCAGTTTACGTTTACGTTTTGATTTCTGCCTGTTGCCTTGCTCAGCGTTGTTTTTTAATTAAAAATTTAATTTAAAAAGAAAACCTTTGTTCATTGATTCTGAATCGTCCACATCTGCATCACGATGCTACAAAAAACTACTTTTTCCCCATCCCATCGAACTGATATGAAAGGGAGAAAAAAACAAATAATTGAACTTTCATTTTTTGTTCTGAACAGTTTTTAAATTAAAGAGGAATAATTTCCTCACATGGACAGTTATGTACATCAAAATTGTTGCCTCGGGGAAATTATTTAGCTTTGTGAGATAAAATGTTGAACATTTCTTCGTATCTTTAGATCACACTACATAACATGTGCAAATTAGATTTTTTTATTTTTTCTTATACTGTAGATCCTGAGACTGATGAGGTACTATATAATCTCATTAGCCTCCTTTGAATCACAAAAACCTTTTTATTGCCTTTTTAAATGTTGGAAGAAGTGCAACTCATGTTTTTATGTGTGCACTGTAAGAGCTGATGCCAGTTGTTAGATCTGTCTTTGCATGGTGTGTTTTGTTTTTAGCCCCTGCCTCACAGAGGATTCTGTTTTAGAAAAAAGGGACCGTTAGTGACATAACTTTTTAATTAAAGTGCGTTTGTGCATTCTCTTCCTTCTCTTTGTAGCTGAGCCAACTAGAAGCTCATCAAACAAAAAGTGTGTCCAGTTGTGTCGAAGGCGCCAGTCAGCAGCCAGAAGCTTTGTTGTGACGCAGGCTCAGTAATAGACTAATAGACTTAGTCGTCTAGTGAGACAAAAAGGTCAGATAGAGTAGTAAGATCACTCACTGACATAAACTTTAGCTGGGATGAATTGATGAAAGACAGGGCCGGTTTAGAATTAACAAGTTGGTGAGCCAGAGACGGAAAGGAGGGCAGGAAAGAGAAGTACTGATTTAATAGACTTACCACCAGGGACTTGAGTATGATGAGGAAAATGGGCAGAGGAAGAGACCGAGAGGCTGACGGAGACAATAAAAAATAGACAATGTGAGCAGAACAAGTAGAGAATGTGTTTACAAGCATATACTCGGAGGCCAGGAAAGACCAGAGCATCTTGGAAGAAAGCTGTTCTGAGGAACTCTGTTGCATTTCCCATTTCCTTCAGCTTGCCTTCACTTTATATAAACAAGCTGTGAGTGTGCATTTCTCTGTGCGAGTGGCCCACTGATGGTAAACGTGCATCTGTTTATTTGAGGCATGGATCATGTATCTTAATGCTCCTCCTGTAGGAATGAACTTTTGCTCTTAGCAAACACGTATAAGCATTATTTAGCTGTTAAAATGTGCACATTTACACACACAAAGTAGACACTCAAAAGCACAGCTAATTATAGTCATGCGGAAGAATAAGTGCATGTACCCACAAATAAACACATGCACTGTGGCTAAGACACTGTAGTGGCTAAAAGTTATTTCTAAGCTTAAAGTTGTATTTATCTGTACACATACACAATTAGTATCTATGTTATCGACGTGGTAAACTATTTAAAGTGGCGTGTTTAGAGGTGTGGACTGAATATTTGTAGCTTTTAGTTATTATCATCCATGGTGTTAGGCCACAAATGAGGTGACGTTAAAAAAAATACAATGAAGAGGTAAATGACTTATGTTGCCTTTACGCTAAAACCTGCAATAAATAGTACATTTGTAAGAAATAAAAATATGCTTCTTATATATTAAGTATTTGTATGTTTAGGCTGGTTTGGGAATAATCATGCATGGGCTCCGAAGTGTATGTAGACTTTTTTTTGCCAGTACATCTGCAGTGTGGACCTGTTTGGACAGGATTCGCTTTGAAGTAACCATGTAGAGGTTCAAACTTATGCATAGACGGACCTGGAAACTGCCAAGCGCTCTGCCCCAAAGCTATTTTCCAATTTACTTTATATTGTTATTTACCCTTCACTTCACACATTTTCCTTATCCTCTCCTCATTTCCTGTCTTCCCAACTCATCACATCTTCTACCTTCTTTACTCCAACATTTCTGCCGTTTACTTATTTTTTATCTGTGTCCAATTTTGCTGTCACCTTACTGCCTTTTTTAACATTAAAAGCAGTACAACATTATTTTTACTTTCACCTGTAATGTTGAAGTTCTGTATTTCCCCCTCAAGGTATTCCCGTCATCCCCTTCATTTTTTATAGTCATCTTCTGTTTTGTTATCCTTGTTTGTCTTTCTTTCACAGCTTGTCTTCCTAAACTCGCTCATTTCTTTCTCTCTCCACATATGTCCATCTGTTTGGCTTCCCCAAACTCTTCCTCTTCTGTGTATCCTGACTCTTCTCCTTCTCTTCCGTCTCTGTTCCCTTCTATCTCCCGTCATCCCTGCCTCGTTGTCAAGTGGTGACTCATTCGAGGCATGCAGCCAAGGATTTTGCCAGCACACACACACACACACACGAATGCGCATATCCCAATCAGCCAAGAGTGCAGCATGCGGGCCACATGCTGCATGCACTGTGCACACATGCACACACAGAGACCCGGTTGAGGACCAAGGCTTTGAGACGCGGGTAGACACGCAGTCACACATGCACGACGCTCTGTCAGCCAAGTGAAAAGCAGCAAACAGTCTGAGTCACTTCGCAGAGCAGAAACATCAAAGGAAGCCGCCAAAACAAACGCAGTGCCTTTTTGTTTACACCCAGTAATGATTAAAAGCTTCCATATGTATATTTCCCCTCAATTTAATATTAATAAGAAGCTTTTAATTTAAGTGTATATCACTTGTTTACCAGTCAATCTAGAGGCTTGAAGCACTCATGAGTTGGAATATTTATTTTTTCTTGGGAATTAAGTATGAAATGATTTTTTAAAAAATATATAATAAGGAAAAAAGATAACTCTGTGTGATCATTTGTATTTTTTACCCCGGGTGTTTTTCTGGGAAGACGATAAACAGTCTGACTGATAAAATCTCACCTTATCTAAAGACTAGAAAACACTGAACATGTTTTGTTAGGAGAATACTCCTTTTTTCAGTGTATAATAACATAGCAATGGTTTATAATTTGCTGGGGGAAATGATTTGAAATCCTGTATATAATAACTAATATCTGTTTACTTGCTGCTCAGCAGGGAATATTTTAAACTGATAAGCTGAGGAGTTTCTATAACACCTACATCTCCTCCACCTAATGGTAAAAAACAAAATAGCCAAGGATTGAATTGATATAGTGACGCTGTACAATCTTTGTTCATCAGGTGCAGAGAACTTACAGTCATGGCACATACAGAGCCGGAGCAATGAGACAGGTCAGCCTGGTGGGAGCCGTGGATGAGGAGGTGGGGAATTATTTTCCGGAGTTCCTCAGCATGCTGGAGGAGTGCCCCTTCCTGAAGGTGAGTCTGGACTGGATGAGTGGCAGTAATCCTAGCAACTTAGTGGATGAACTGATGATGAAAAAAGAAAGAGTGGGATGAGCACAGAAGCTTTAGAAAGTCTTTAACCAGTGGTACACGGGAGTTAATCAGATCAGCAAATTATGTTTGTCTTGCACACAAATGGAAAAGGGGCTGAATCGTCACTAATGTGCAGTCACGAATTTGAGGTACAGCAAAAATAAGCAGGGCAGCTACTTAGATAGTGGTTCTCATTTTTATGTCAAGTGGCAACTACATAACAATCTTGTTGTCTCCTCAGGTCCTCATCCTCATTTTCTTTCTTTAACATACTTTGCCTCATTAAAAAAAAAAATCATGCGTTTTTCTTAAGTGCTATTATTAGTAACGTAAACATCTTGAGTTATCTCACTGACTGATACAGAAGCTTTTCTTTTAAGAATTAGTCAAGAGTTTATGAGATGAGGTCTCGAGTAGGCTTTTAATAACTCCAGTTAATGTTTTTTAGCTTATGCATAATAAATGGTCTGCTTCTTATAAATGTTTGGGAATGCATCCGTTTGCTAGAATTAGCCCAAATTTTTAGATGCATTACACCACTGATGAAGAGTACTGCTAGTCACAAGCCTCATCAGCATAACTAAAATTCTCAGCAGTGGCTAGGAAACAAGGTGTTAAGTGGTGTGTGAATTGATTTAACGCAGCGGCCAGCTTTTAGTGAAGGATTCCTCTCTCTTTGAAAATGTCTATGTAGCAAGAGACCTTGCTGTTGTCGCTGCAGAGCTGGGGAGACACGTGTCCTCTGCTTGCTGCTCTTTGTTGACACTGAAAATATCCTGCAAGCAACTTGGAGGAGAGTCTCATGATCAGTGGGTTTGGCAGTGACATGTTGTGCAAGGACAGCGTTTTCTTTACATCACTTTTTTTTCCCAGGAATGAATGAAACAAGTGATGAATTGGTCAGCAACTAAAAATATCAACGTTGCATCAACAAGTTGCTTCGAGTTCTTGCTATCATGACATTTTAATCTCACTTTCCCAGTCTCTTCACTCTCTCCATGTCTTGTCTGATTGCAGCGAACTCTTCCTTGGGGGACGCTTTCCAGTCTGAGACACATGAGTCCCACAGAAAGCGACGACGGTCCAATAATGTGGGTCAGACCAGGAGAGCAGATGATACCTGTAGCTGATATACCAAAGTCTCCTTTTAAAAGAAAACGGTGAGTCTAGCAGTAAACTGCACTACACATTACATGAATAAACTGAATGATGTTTTGGTGTCTGCTTGCTGTTGTCTCAGTGTGTGTGTGTGTACATGTTTACACCTTATAGATCCAGCTTTCTTCTGTACTCTCCAGGCTACCCCCATAAGGACCGATTATGCTAGAAAAGTAGCACACTTGCCCATATGAAGCTGCATCAGTGGTAACAGCATGAAGCTTTGTTGTAGTCAAGCAGCACCGGATGAGGCAATTACCCCTCTCTGTTTGCCTTTGTCGCAGTCTCAGATACACAAGCACACATTTTCTTTGAGTGAGGCCATGATTGAGAACGTGCATATGTTTGTGTGTGATTTTAGTGGTTATGTGGCTCACCGCTCAGATGAGATCATCATTACATCAGACGCGACTTCACATGGCTGCCAGCCAAACACGGGACAGTGCACACCCCACACATTCCTCTTTTGCTTCATTTATTTCACTTCTGTCTGTCTGATCTTCAGCAGTCACGTCGGCTGTGGTGGGGGTTTTTTATCACAGTTTTTAGCTGATAGTTTTTCAATGTGGGACAAATATTTTCTAATTCCAGATTTTAAACCCTCAGGGTTGGCTTTTTCTGTTTGCTACTGTCCCGGACTGTTCTATTACAAAGGTGTAGTAGATGCACTATGATGCTGAACAAAAATGTTGTGTGGATGGGAGCGTATGCTGCTCTAAAACCTGTATATACCTTTCAGCATTTATGATGCATGTCCAGATGGGCAAGTTGCCAGTTCCATAGACACAAATGGACCATGAAATCAGAGATGCCAGCTTTTGTACTGAGCAGTGATTAAAGTCTCTTTCTGCTGTAGGCCAGAAGAAATGGTGTCTATGATTTTCAAAAAGATTTAGTCACATTTGTCTGACTACAAAAAAGTTTTCGACTCTGCTTATGTCTGTTTTAAATGATCTTTGGTCCAGAGAAGACATCAGCTTCACTGTATCATATTACAATATGGCTTCTTCTTTGTGTGATCGAGCTTAATTCTGCATTTGTGAATGGCACAGCAAACTGTTCANATATGGCTTCTTCTTTCTGTGATCGAACATTTGTGAATGGCACAGCAAACTGTTCACAGACATGATTCCTGGAAGCGTTCCTGAGCCCATGCAGAGTAGATTTCCATGACAGAATCATGTCGGCACGACCGCCTGGGGGGTCGAAGATGATGAGCCTTTTTTGCTGTGTTCCTTGCTCACACAGTTTTCAGTAATTATTTTATAGTAGATAATGTAATATTAAAAGTCTTGTAGATGCAGTTTGCATATTGCTGAGCCTCTAACTATCGTTGTGTCTCAGAGACTCTTCCTCTTTGTGGTACTCTTTGTTACTCATATGTTGCTGCTGTCAAATTCTAGATGTGCCAGAATTTTTCATGTCTTTGTTTCAATCTTTTATGTTTTTTGTTTTGCTGTAAATAAAATAAAAATCGTTTCATTGCGTTATCATTTCACACATCATCTCACCATTTTTTAATCGTAGTTGTACGTATTTATCGTTTGTTGGTGTGTGAGGTTTCAGGATGGTTTTTTAAAGATGTATGTAAAAGTGAGTGTGTGTGTGTGTGTCTGGGTAACTAAACAAGTTTGTTTTCATAGAGATTAATTGATCATGGGGATTTTTAAACTTCTTCTTCTTACTGAGTTTCATTTAGTTCCCATCAGTGCACTTTAATTTATCATTGAAATCAATTATAATTTTACATCTGCAAACTAGTGTGCTATTCTAATCATTTTACAGATTTTTTCTTTTTTATCAGCCCTTTACCACAAACTCTTTTTCCCCCTTGCCTTCTCTCCACCCTCTCCTGTTTTTTTCCTCTATCCTTTTCCTCCTGCTGCATCTAAACATTTCTCTCCGTTTCTCCTCCTATCCATCTTCTCCTTCATCCTCTTGACCTCTTTTACCTCTTTTAAGGTGATTTATAGTGGAGTTATTATGCACTTGTTCTCAGAAAATATTAAAGTGCATAAAAAAAGAAAAGGCTTCTCTATTGAAAATGTCACAGCTGTTCTGGTGTTGGTGTTTGTCTGTCAGTGTGTATAAAAAGAGACATAAAAACAGAAAAGTATGGTGAACTGCAGAGAAAGATAAGGACATGATCTTGTTTGTCGTGACTCATCGGCTGTAGTTGGACTGTATGTTTACGAGGGAATAAAAGGAAGGTTTGCTGTGTGTTGGCAGCATTTCTTCTTTTTTTGTTTGTTTTTGGATGGGTGGTGCTTGACTGAAAAGGTCAAGGCTTTGTGTATTTTTGACAGCACCGAGACTCTCTGTCTAAGAATTCAGCTTGATTATAGTGGCCGTGCACTGAAAATAAACCCACATATTTTAGCTTTTAGTTCAAGAGGCTGATGAAGAACAAGATGCTCTTATACAGATAAAAAAATGAGCCGACTGAGAACCTGATGGTTGTGTATAAGGTAGAGCGATAACAATTCAGTCATATAAAAATATAATCATGACATCTGAAATGGAGCGGCAACAAAAACTAGTATTTTTCAAAAAAACAAAATATGTGTTTATGAGCTGTTTGTAACAGATTGAGCGTGTAGAGGAGCTCATAATCCCTTTAAAGCAGCTGATGAGGATGCTTCACTTTCAGTAATAAAATGATCTGTTTTCTCTGTAATATACTCTGCAACATCTAGTTGCATAACTTGTTTAACTCAGATGTCTAATTAGATTTTGACTACTAAACCTGATAAAAAAAAAAAAGAGCTTGGCTTTAAATGGCTTTGGATATATCTTCATAAGCATTAAATGTATTTGGAGAATGTGATTCTCCCTCTTTATCCCCCTTTGTCCTTTGTTTTACTACCTTATCTCAGATCACCCCACCTCCTCTTTCCATCTTTATCCCCTTTTCCCCTTCATCATCTCCATACTCCTGCCACGTATATATTCATTATGTACTCCCTGCTTCTCCTACTCCCCACTGTATCTGGCCATTAATACATTCAGCTCCGTCCTGGTGGTGTGTAGCACACACTCGCAGTACACGCTGAAAAACAGGGCCCCACATAAAGCAGATATTTAAAGATCTGCTGTAGATGCTCGACTTGAAATATCATTCCAGACGTGCATGTTCATCCCTTTCCTCTCTCTTCTCACCGTTTCCCTCACCAGCTTTCCTGGTTTTACATTTATTACTGCCAGCCTGCAGTCAGCACAGGCTCGCTGAGCTCTGTGTGTGTGTGTGTGTGTGTGTGTTTTCATCCCTCTCCACTCTTCACTGTTTTCCTCCATTTCTTATTTCTCTCCTCCACCAGCTCATGGCTCTCTTCTTATCTGTGAATGAATGAGCTCACGTTTTAGTGTTCAGCACGGGTCGCCTCGCTGCTTTTTTGTCCATGTTTGTTCGTGTCTGTGCGACGCTCAAAGAAATCTCTCTGTTTCCGTGCATGTGTGTTTATACTCGGGTTTGAATCTGACTGCAGCTCCAGTGTGAGTCACTGATCCAGCAGTGAGCTGACTGCAGTACTTCTATTGTTTGGCAGCACGGCTCATTTTTATGCTTTTTCTCCTCAGCTTGTCACTCCGTCTGCATGAAGCTAAATGTAAACCAAGTGTTCTGGCATTGCTGTTTGTTTATGTCAGATTTGATTATTAAAATCCAGCATAATTTTCTACACAAAGCTCATAAGAGGGGGTTACTGGTTCACCAGTTTTCATTCAACATTTTAAAATGTGAAAGTGACTCATACATGAAAGGGAAAGAATCCAGGAAAGCTCAGATCTCTCATATGCAGACAGTCTGCTGTAAATCAGGCTTTAACACACCACAAGAACATTTCATGTATTTGTGTGTTTTCATGTCATGAAAGCTGCAGTTAGTGATGTTTACCCATTTTTATTGTGTTGTACTTGCAACTAGAAGCAGAATAATGTTCATAATGTATTTTCTTTTAAATTTGTACTGGATAAATTACTAAAAAAAATACTTTTAACAACTTTCTAAATTTTGCTTTGCTTAATTTTCTGGTTGTCTGTAGGTGCACAATGTTGTGATTCAAATGGTAGTAAGTTTTTTTTTTAAAAATTAACAAAATAAATGCATCTATTTAGAAGGCTCTAAGCGCTTTTATATATAATAAAAAGTGAATTTGCACATTTCTTTAATAGTCTTGGTACTGAAGTGAATATTGTGGGGTTTTTTCATGCAATACAAGTGACTTAAACATAGTAAAGTGGCCTTTTACTAGTTTTAGGATCCAGTTTTGCAGTTTTTTTATTGATAATTAATCAAGATATAAACCAATAATATCGTTAACTCTGATGCAGTGGTTCCCAACCTATTTTCCTTGCGGACCCCCTTCATGCATATACTGAGAAGTGGTGGACCCTTCCCCACCCCGTGTATTCTGGCTGAGTCCTGTCCTTCCATAAAGCCAAAGTTAAATTAACATATAGCCTTCCTTTTTAATAAAATAGGGAAAATGTGTGGATATTGATCACAGTGGTTCGGAATATTCAAAGCTTTAAACACCTTCTGTGTTCTTACCGTAGGTTGGGAAACACTGCTCCAATGCATCAGAACATCGCTTGAATGCCAGTCTCACACAACTTCACCGTAACAGCAATGAAGTCTGCTTGTGCTTCTAAATAGCAGATAGTAAACATACAGGAAGGATCCCACTCATCTGTAGTCGTTTTTATCTTTATTTAGACAACAAGAAATTAAACATGAAGTGTGTCTTTGTTTTAGCTCCACCAACGAGGTGAAGAACCTCCTACAGTCCATGCCCAGGACCAGCGAACCCAGAGAGATGCTGTTCGAGGACCGGACTCGGGCCCATGCCGATCACATCGGACAGGGGTTTGACCGTCAGACCACAGCAGCTGTTGGGGTGCTGAAGGCCATCTGCTCTGTAGAAAAGTAGGTTGGGAGTCAACTTATTCGCAAACAAACCCATGCAGACTTTTAATGTCACTTTGGTTCATTGCTGTTTGTCTAAAGGTGACACACGCCCAGTATTTACACAACTTGCTCAGTGATGGATAGCACATAATTCCCCTTGTTTACTCCTCCCCCTGCCCTGCCTTGTTTCCAGCTCTGAGCCTCCTCGTGTAACCAAAGATGTCGTGTGTTTCCACGCTGCTGATTTCCCGCATGTCGTCCAGAGGCTGCAGTTGGACTTACATGAGCCCCCACTGTCTCAGGTGTTACATTACACACAAACACATGCACACACAAGACGTGGCAGTAAGAGCTGCTCTTATCTGACATTAGACAGAGTTACCCCAACTGTGTTTCAGTACTTTAAGGTGGTGTGTAACTGATGTTAGATGCTGCCACCTGCTGGACAAATTAGTCTGAACACTATATGAAGGACTTGTAATCCTACAAAGCATTACTCACACAATGTTGTTTCAGAGGATAAACATAAGAAATGTTTGAGTGTATCTGTGAGGCTTCTTTTTTATTTGTATTTTATTTAAATATTTTTATTTATTTATTTATTTTAATGGAGATACTGCACATCTACAACAATTAATTCTGTTAAGACACCCTAGTTGTTTTAATTAAAAAAATATATTGTTCTTTTTTTGCTGTGCTATTTGGTTTTTAGGAATACGGTGATAGTAAAATTCTGTACCAGTGCAACTTTAAAAATATGGAATTAATTCATTAATTTATTCTACTTATTTATTTAACGTTTGTTCCTTGGAAACTATGCATAATAGAAAATAACTGGATTGTTTAAAGCAGAGGTCTGCAACCTTTACAATCCAAACATCCATTTTTCCCTCAGCCAGCTAAATAAAACTCGCTTAGAGCCGCAAATGTTAACAGACTGTTTGAAAAAGGACAAATTATGATTTTTGATAAATATACTATAGAAAATTTGATGTCATTTTTAGAAGAAACACATTTTTGTTTCTATTTTTAAGTTTTAAAATAAAGAAAATCAAAAAACCTTTGCAAAAAGAGAATAGACAGATTTTTTTACATGGATGTAGATATTTGTGGAAAATAGTTTCCAACCTAATGACAATAAAAAGAGATAATATATACATATATACGTGTGTGTGTGTGTATGAAAATATATATATATATGTATGTATGTGTGTGTGTGTGTGTTTGTGTATTATTAATAATTTCAGTGTTATGTTGTGGAAATTCAATGCAGTTATTCCATAAAAAAATTGAAAATTGCTAACCCCCTGAGGTCCCCCTTTATTATAATAATATTTAAAATATTTAGTTCTTATTTTAGCCATGTATAAAGAGCTATTGTGGGAGGTCCAGAGAGACACTTGCGGTCCGGAGCTGCAGGCTGCAGACCCCCGATTTAAAGTTTTTGGTCTTGTATTACACTGTCTGTTTTTTAACCATGAATTAATTCACACAAATGTATCAAAAAGGTTGAAATTGCAACATTTCATGTTAAAAGTTCCTTTCTCTAAAACAACTAAACAAAAACACAACTCTTTAAAAGACAGCATAATCTGTTAAAACATCACCAGCTTAATACATTTCAGGGCCCAACAATTGTTTTTTCTTTTTTTTAACTCATCAAAACTGTATATAAAACTGTATATAAAACTGTATATAAATAAACGAGACCTGAGCTTTGTTTGATAGGTGCTGGAGCACTGTTTGCAACACGTTTGTAACTGGTAGAATTATGGCCCCTGACGGCCACCATCCATCCACTACTGTGCTTGGCATTTGAAGTAATCTCTATGCACTTCTTAGATGTTTTGGACGATCTGAACGTCTTGTTCTGTCTTTGCAGTGTGTGCAGTGGGTGGACGATGCCAAACTAAACCAACTGCGACGGGAGGGCATTCGTTACGCTCGCATCCGCCTGTGCCACGATGATGTCTACTTCATCCCTCGCAATGTGGTCCACCAGTTCAAGACTGTGTCTGCAGTCTGCAGCCTGGCGTGGCACATCCGCCTGCAGCAGTACCACCGAGAAGAGGGAGGGCAGGAGGAGGATGAGGAGGTGAAAAAAGAAGAAGAAGAAGAGGCGAAGGCCGACTTGAAAGAGAAAGAAACGGAAACTGTGGTTCTGGAGGAGAAAATGGAAGATGAAGAGAGAGGAGAAAAGAAGGGTGAGAGAGGAGTGAAGGGGAGGATAAAGGAGGAGAATGAGGAGGTGGATGTGTCAGAGAAAAGGACGTTTACTGGTAAAAAGGAGGAACCTGATGATCAACCTCAGCATCCGCCTCTGTTGCCTCAGCCTGTTGTCTCAGTGAACTCTAATAGGAGCAGTCCCAGAGTCAAAGAGGAAGAGGAGACGGAGAGGCAAGATGAAGATAGAAAACCCAAACAGCAGGATTCTCCTGCTGGAAAGATGAAGACAGGACCTCCAACTTCTCCCCCCTGCACAAATAATTCATCATCACTGCCCTCTCTTGCCCCTCTTCCTCTTAATAGGGATGTAAAACCCAAAGCTTCATCTAAGTCTCACCCCCACCATCATCATTATCATCATCATCACTCAGACAGCAGGACGGTGTCTTCCAATAAAAGTCCTTCCTCTTTAGCTTCCAGATCGTCCCTTTCTCCACCTTTTCCCAAGTCTTCCACCTCTGTAACATTTTCACCTTTAACAGGAAATGCTGTCACTACTTTGCACTCTTCTTTTTCATGCTCTACCTCTTCTCCTTCCACGGCGTCCTCCTCTTTAGCCTCCTCTTCACCCCTGACAAGTACCAAGACCCCCACGGACTCTAATATCAACATGCCTCCCCCTACCTTTTCTTCTTCCAGTCAGCTGCCTCCTTCCTCTCAGTCGGAACATCCTAAAAACTCCCTCCACCTGACGGCAGATGTCTTTTCAGACACACAAACACTCCGAGCATCACAGGAATCCCCTGCTGTGGACGTCCAGACACACATCTCTCAAACTGACACACGGACACGCTTTTTGGCCGACACACGGATGCAAACACTCCCGGAGACTCACAGTTTGGACTCGGACTCCAGGACATCAGCGGATTTGCAGATACACCCACAACTGGATGCGAGCAGGAGAGGAATTTACATGCAGCACGTCCCCCCACCACACCTCCCTCAGATGCTTCCTCCTTCTTATTCTCCTCTCCTCCCACACGCCCATCTTCCTCACAGACCTCCAGTCCTCCCCCCGAATCCTCTCCCCCTTCAGCCGCAGACTCTAAACTCTTTCCTCAGCCCGACTGGACCTCCTCATTCTGTTCACATGAGCCACCTGCATCCCCCACATCAACCGAACATCACCACCCAGTCTCCGTCATATTTTCAGCCTCCCCTCATGTCTCCTTCATCTCAGCCAAATGCTCCACTTGGGAGCCCCCAGTCTCTCCCCCCTCATCTGTCTTATCAGCACCAGTTTGCCAAAACGTTCCTCCCTCCTCCTCAGCATCCCAGCTTCCCCTCTCACCCCTTCCTCCCTCCTCAATCTTTTCTCTCGCAACCACCCTGTCCTTACCCCCTACAACCGCAATACCAAACCTCAACCTCGATGCAGGTTCAGCTCCCCCTGTCACACCCTTTTCATCATCCCCCTCCTCCTCCTTCTGCCTCTCCACCCCTTCCTCCCCCTCCTCTTCCACCTCCGCCTCTCCCTCAGTCTTCACCTTCTGTCTTTTCCCCTCCCCGAAGGCATGAAGAGGAGCAGAGGCAGATTTTATAGTAGTTTTTTGTACATAGACGCGGCTTTTAAAGGACTTTATATGTACATGGTTTTATTTGGGTTGTGCTGTTGTAAAACGATGTAAAAAGGAAATGAGGAGGAAGGAAGTGGAAACAATAACAGAGTTTATATAACAGACCGCTGGATTGAACTGGCTTAGGCAGTACTCATGCTGTAACTCTGCACAACTACAAAACCACCATGAATGAAAGCAAACAGGCTTTTTAGCCTGTGATTGTTAAAGGGTGCACCAATTTTAACTCAAGTTTATTGAGGCTCAAGGTTCAAATGAGGTCCCTGTTCTGCAAAACTGCTGTCTGGTTCTGTTTTGTTTGTCCAGAATTTCAGATTATCTGTGAGCCATCAGCCAAGAAACAGGAACATTACAGCACTTGTCTGCCATATTCTTCTTATTTTAATCTATTTATTTTTTTAACGGTCACAATGACCATTCACCATTTTGTGAAATTTGCAGCTAATACTTCCATTTTTGTATTTTTGTACTTTTATTATTATTTTTTACATGTTCTCTGCCCATGACTGTTTCTGGAGTAAAGATAGGAGTAATAATTATCTACACAGCTGTATTGATGTAGTATTACAACATTTTCTCTACTGTATTTTATCAGCACATCCTAATCACTACAGAATATGGCAGGACTTTTCCCTCATATTGTTTTTAGAGCAATAATGCTCAGCAATAATCCGCTTGATGTGAAAGCGCATTATATCAGTGTCTTTATTTACATTTTAAACCGTTACGAGGAATGCAATTAACAAACGTTCCTAATCACATCTAGTGTTATATTGGCAAACAAGAATGTCGGCCCACATCAGTTATAGGTCACCCAATAAGCTCCAGTAAACAAGACCGTGTTCAGTCAGGCAATTGAACGGGTTACAGTTTTATTTAATGATGATGCCTTGTACATATTGCCCTCTGTTGGCTGTACTTAAGTTTTTTTTTTTGTTTTTTTTCCTTTTAAATTTTGGAAAGCGACATATAAGGAATTCAACCCAGACAAGGCTGTTGCAGACGGACCTCCAGAGTCTCAGGAAAACACATTCAGGACTTATTCATTAAAATATATTTCAAGTACACTTTAAAAAAAAATCCTCAGACTGTTGCTTTTACTGGACAGTTTAGAGCTTCAGGTCGTCGTTGCAGCGAGTTATTAACCAGCCTGCAACATATTTTAGCAAATATGCAGCTATGTTATAGAGTTTAACTGAAGATCTCACATCATCTGGATGGAAGTAACAGATTTAAGAGCAATATAAAGACGTGGTAGGTCAGCACTTCTAAAATGTGACACCTCGCAGCCCTTTTTAACGGCTAGATCAACTTCTCTGTAAATACAGATGAAATTATTGAAACTATTGGATTGTGGCTCATTTCAGATTATCAACAGGACAAGTTCAGGTTCTTCCAAGAGTACATTTTTCAGGCCTTTAGTTCTGTGCTACATTTTTATCTATATCGTTCTTTAAAACACTTTGAGAACAGACGGTACTGTTGAGAGCTCCATCCCAAAGCACTATTTATTTACCTGAAGTCCAGTTTCTCTACAGTGTTCAGCATCCTTTATATTTATTCAACAACCAGGGACTGAAGTGACCGCTTGTCTTTAAAAGTATAATAAATTATTAAAGGTCCATTGTAACTATGATGAGTGTATGATTCTTGAAGTATGTGGTGTTAGGATCAGCCTCTTCTGTCTGTGCATGCCTCACAGCTGTGGAACTCTGTCATCAGTATCATGATTTTTGCGTCAATATTGGAGTACAGTCGACTTGCTAATGTAGCTCGCAGCATTTCCCCAGTGCCTGTCCTTAACTGTGAACTACTCAATGGTCCAGAGGCACGCAGTGCATGAGTTCTGTCCTTTCAGGGGTTGCAGTTTAAAGTTCTCATCGGAAAATGAGAGCAAAGCCTTAAATTGGTCTCTAAATCTGCTGAAAAGCATCCAAATATCTGTGGTTTGAGTTGAGATAGCTCAGAGGAATGATGTCCACAAAGCAGGGTTGTATTTTTCTTAATTCGTCTCACCGCAAGCCTGCAAAATCCAAAAAAAATGAAGGATAACGCCTTAGCTTTTTCTGCCTCAAAAGACTCCATTTCAGAGGCAGAACTCTTTTCTGTGTGGCTCTGGGGAGACGAGAGGTAATAACTGAGCACTCGATACCAGTCGTAATGCGCTCAGCAACCCTTCTTGTGCTTTTGGGTTTTAGATGTTACAGAAACATGACAGGAACGTATATTTTTTTAGTAAAAACGTGACAAAAGTTATGGTTGAAAACAAAGACGTCCTCAGGGGCTAGCGTTGTTTTCACAGAGTTTATTTATCAAGTTTAGTTTGTTTTTCATTTTAGCTTTTATTTTAACTGTCGGCACTGTAGTGTACATAAGAAGTTTTGTAAAGAGGAAAAAAACTTGTAGTGTGGTTTCTACTTTAAATATGAACCTAGCTAATAAAAGGTTCAGTGTATGAATATGTTCGGCTCAGAGTTGATTCTTATTGGTGCAGTGCTTTAAAACGTCCCAGTTTAAATGTCATTACAAGAGAGTGCAGAGACATTTACGCAACCAGGTGCTTGTGGAGTATCGGTTACATCCTGCCATCTGTTCCACACTAATCCTCTGATCAGCAGTTGGTGGAGATCCACTCAGCACATTTGTTTCCAGCCCCTTGTTGTGGAAGTTTTGAACACAGGACTGTCACATGTCATAATTTGAAGTGATTAGTTTGCTGTCACATCAAGACCAGAAAATCAAAACATCAAACCAAATTGCAAACTGAAGGTAAATCTCACCCTCTGCCTGCAGCGGTAAGATGATCAGCTTTAAAAGGCCAGATCGTATCACAACACACACACACACAATGCATGTTACACAGCTGGTCAAAAACACCCCAAAGCAGCCTTTTCTTCAACCTTCCATCCACTCATACCAGAACAAGCCAGCTGGCTTTTCCAGCATTTAAGTAGCTGTAAAGTATTTTCTGAAGAATGTGTGACTGCACACATCCTATTTGAGATCAGCTGCAGTGGTTTTTATTTAGAAACTACTCCTCAATTCTAGTATGAAATTTCAATGAGCTCCATTATTTTTCCTACAGACCGATAGGTGGAGGAAGATCTGCTCACTTCACTGAATTAAAACATATTTTACTGTGCAAATACAAATAAATCTGTTGATTACCTGTTAATTCTGCATATTACACTTATTAGATGATTACATCTAAAATTAGGTACATTTAATGTCAATTTTAAATTCAGATTAATGAGTCTGGTGTCTATTTTTCTCCCCAAAAGACGTTGGTTTGTTTGACCACAGTACACATTTCCATCTCAGACAACTCAGAGCGAGGTTAATCTAAAGTTTCTTTTCATACAGTTAAGTTTAAATTAGCATTTCTGAATTTAACTGTACTGTAGTGCCTGACAAATGTCCCTCACAAGAACCCCTTCCCCTTGTGGTTTATTCTGCAATGGTTCTTGATCCCTCTGTGGGATCAGAGATCAGACATGCCCAACTTTTTGCACATTTGATGATAAACTAATCTAAATCATGATTGCAATAACCTGTAAGATGGTATTTCTGGAATATTTACATCAGGTTTATTAAATATATTAGATTCAAATTGCAAGTTAAGACTGCTAAAAGGTCAAAGTAAATGTAAGAAAAAGTAGCTATTTACACAAACTTGGATGTGAAGGTTTTAATCTGAGTTTAGCTAGATTTTCTCCCCTCACACCCAACCTGATGCATGTGTCCAGAACTGTGCTTTTAGAAGACTGAAAGTACTGTTACACATCTGAACATGAAGTTAATATGAAGTCATAAACTCTTTCCAAAGTGTTCTCAAATAGTTAGATAAACTTGTTTTGGGTTGTGTCTGCACATCAGAAGAAAGGGCACAAACATAAACCCACACAAACACTGCTGCTGGCTTTTTTGTGTTACAGTTCATTTCATGTCATATTGCAGCAGGAATACTTTGCTTTTCTAAGCACAGTCTGCAACAAATACAATCTCCAAGTTTAGCAACTCTTAAATATGAATTAATCCTTTTAGTACCTATAATTAAATTATAACTTAAGACTAGTGAGAAATTCACACTGTAACTCTTTATTAGCACAACACATGNTTAAGACTAGTGAGAAATTTTCATACTGTAACTCTTTATTAGCACAACACATGCGTACAATTTCAAAATCTGTGATGTTTCCTTTCAATAAAGTGCATAAATGAATCAATCATTGGCACAAAATTAAATTATATAAACAGTTGAACTATAAAGTTTGATGACAGTCATCAACTTAACCAAAACATCAAAAACTGATGGTAGAAAGTGTTCCGGTGAGCTCTGAATGCTAGTTCAATACTGCTTTCTTTTCTTTTTTATCTTAATGTTAATACCTGACAATGGTTTTGCCTCATTGACCCTTTTTCTGTATGCAAAGACCAAATGGAAGCTGATTTACACAGTATAAAAGGGACCTTGTACAAGGCAGAGGGCATAGCTTATGGAAAAGAGTGCATTAGATGCTTCTCAAGTCATCTGAGTATTCGTTTCTATGTGTACTTGTAGCTAAACTTGCTGAAGTTATTTAAAGTTCATTTAAAACTGGTGAAAGGATAAGTAGTATATAACTCATCGGCTCAGGAAGTAAAGGAAAATGGGTGCATGACTACAACTATACAAACTTTTACACTCGGCATTGGAGTCAAGTATATTTGTGTATATACACAAGCAGCTATGGTTGCTTATATACATTAAATACTAAAAGCAATACATACAGTATGTTTTCTTCCAGTGCTGACTTCACAGTAGTCTCACAGGTAGTTACTCTCATACTTTTGAGGTATTGAGATTATTTTAACTGAATGAGTGAACTCACTAGCAGCTTTCTCTCAACAAATTTAGCTGAGTCCCAGCTTTAAACTGATAAAATGATCTTTTTACAGTTTTGTGAAACACTGATAAAGATTCTCTTTAGATTCAGTCTTCTCAGGCAGCAAAATAACTAAAGTCCAAAGTCACAGACAAAACTTTACTCCCAAAACATGTTCCCATTTTTCTTTTTTTGTACAAGCTGAATTTTTAATATAGCCCTTAAGCCTCTCTCCTTTCTGGAAAGATATTCAGCCCCAGTTCCACCAGTGCCCCCAACAACATGGTCCACAGCGGGATGCACACAAATGTCAGCTTAATGTCAGCCAGTTTTTCCAGCTTGGCGCACAGCGTCAGGCAGAAGCCCAGCTTGAGCAGCATGGCCGTTAGGTACCATGTGCGCAGACGCAGGTCTGGCGAACCGTTTCGTGGGTCGTACCCGGGTTTGCAGCGACCTGCCATCTTAATGGCGAGCATAAGGATGAGGATTCCATCAAAGACCCAAACTGGGAGGAAGATCAGGAACCAGTTCCACTGCACCTGTAGAGAGGAAGTGGAAAAGATGATCACAAGGTCAAGAATTTTAAATGACATGGGTTAATCTGTTGTTAATCATTTCAAAAGTTAAGAATCATTAAAGAAAATGGTCAGTGAAGCAGAGAAGCAATAAAAAGACTAAAAGACAAAATATTCATAGCAGAAATAACAGTTCTTTGACCTTAATCTACTTGATGTACAAGAAGATAAGAATAGTGCTACTATACCTTCTCATCCAGTTTGAGCACCAACATTATGAGGAAAACCAGGGTGAAGACCCAGGTCAGCAAAACCCTCTGAGCCAGAGACATCTTAAATCCAGAAGACACACATCAGAGGAGATCAACAGAAGCTAGACAGACCATACATCCAGGAAACAGAAAGAGTCAAATTAGTGATGAATACTTGCTACGTGACATTTTATTAGAAAAAGCTGCATGCAAGACCAGTTATTACGAGAAGCCTTTATTGATCCCACAATGAGGATATTTATATGCCACAGCAGCAAGAATGTAAAGGAAAGTTAGTAACATTAGTATACGTTACTAACTATAACGTTAGTATAGTTACTATCAGACAATATTTGTGTTACAGTTATGCTTTTATTTTTACAAACATCGTGCAACAGTTAGCAAATCAAAGATGGACAATATAAAAATGCAGGTTTTCCATTCATTGTTAGCAAACGTTACACTGTAAGCTAGCTATAGCATTTTGGCTAATGGGTCTGACTTACTTCAGTCTATTTCCAACTCGGTGGCCAGCATTTTCTTCTCCTTGTGTGCCACACATTGATATTCACATAATGTGTCCGACAACAATTACAATATTTTCACAAGACCAGTACCATTTAAACGGCACTACACCAGATGTGCCCCGTTAATAAACAGGTAGAGGATTTTTGTCCGTTATCTTTGATTACCCCGCCCCCCCGTGACTCTGATTGGTTGTCATTCTGCGGCGTAACATTTAGTTTTTTACGTACATCATTCTGCGTCTTACCGGAATATGTTTTCAAAAGCGCAAAGTAGTTCTCCCAATAGGAAACCTTCTCCTGTAGTGAGTTTTAACCACCACTAGAGGTAAGTAGAATTATTTTCACCTCTTTTGGTGGTCGAGAGTATAAGCAGTTTAACGTTAAACTACATACAACAAAGACGTCTTTTTATTTTTGATTAATTTATTCAACCTAATTTGTAGCTTGACAGATATTAGAAGAATGTACTCATTTATCCGCTTTAGCCGTGAGTAATGTCTGTTTTTTAAAAATTTTATGGCGTGATTTTACGACGCTTTACGGTAACAGGCTGAAGAAGTGTTTTTACACTCAGCGACAGAAAGGGAAAAGGCTAATGCTTCAAACATCACCGAGCAGACATCTCCTCCAGACAATGGACAAGGCTGACTGGCTCATTGCACAATAAATCTCGTTACGACAGCGCAGTTTTGTTCTGTGTGGAGTAGACGTCGCAGTCGGAGGTAAGATTGAGCGGCTGCGTGTTTATCTTGAATTAAGCACAGCTGTGTGGGCTCTTTGTGGCTGCCACCGGTGGCGTAGCTAACCATGTAGCATGACTTGAGCTAGCAGCTGAAGGAGCAGCAGACTTTGTGTGTATGTGAACATACTGAACCGTGTCTGCAACCAACTACATCAGCTAGCTTAAAAAATGAGCTACCATAACATTAATTTAGAGCGCTGCCCAGGTCATTTTGACACGGAGACAGAAATGTGACCTCCATCATTCTTTCCACACACATCTTAAAATCATTACAGTATTTACTGTTGTATTAGCATTTAGCTGTTTTGATTTAGTACTTTCATTTAGATATTGTTGCAATGCAAGTTTTGATTGGCGATTTAGATTAAATCCCAAATAAATTATTCCATATTTAAAGAAACACTTTTCCTCCACTAAACGCTGTTCAACAAAATATGTATATAATCTTTTATTTTCTGACTTCAGGCTGTTTGCATGCATCTTGCAGGATCAAGATGGCTAGGCAATTGTGTTGAACGATTTTAGGATGATTTATTGGTAGTTTCAACATCACGAGTAAACTTTTTCCTAGATGAAGACCAGCATTGCTATAAATCTTTTGGCTGATTTATTCGAGTATTTAAAGAGCAGAACAATGTTGATGTGAAATGTTTAGCATCAGTTATAGGTGAGATAATCAAATACCAAAATAATTACATAATTATTCATTAATAAATTAAACGAGGTTTAATTTCTTTCTGCGACAGTAATTATTTGTGATCTTATTATCTGATCTAATCTGTTTTTCTCTTTATTAAGTCAGTGTTGGTATCCTTCACCTATCTTGGATCACTGAGGAGAATCAGTCACAGTTTCAGCAGGCAGGCAGACAACGGATTTTAAATACATTAACGTGACATGAAACAGATCAGGTTTCAGTTGCTAAGTCAGATATAAAGCAGTGTTGACTGCAAAAATGATCAGCTGCAGAATTTTGCTGCATTTGAACCCTGTCCAAGAATTTACCTTGTTTTTAGCTTTGTTCAGTCAGTTAAGCCTTGATTTTGGACTTCTGCAGCATCCCTGTGTGGTGTGGAAATATATGTGCTTAACTGATTTTAAACATAAAACTTGAGGATTACCATTCATTTGTAGCACTGATGATTCTTTTATTTTCTTGTTTTATACAAGCAGTTATCAGTCGCCCGCTGTTAAAACAAAACATTAATAACGATTTATCAGAAACTTTTGGTATCATTTAATAACTTACCCTTCAAAAAGGAAAATAAGGTGTGTGTCAACCCTCCAAACTCTATAAAGCTGTGGCTTTGTTGGTATTTTGCAGAGGCAGCTGTGTGTTTATCACATGTTGAGTGGTGAGAGATGAATATCACCTTGGTGATGTCATGTATGCAAGGTTACACTCAGCTGCTGTCTACAGACGTGTGTTTCCCGCACGCGTGTCCTTGCCCACACTTTTTACACACAGAGGATGGGTCTACACGCGGCTGAACACCTGCGAAGTCAGTAGTACTTGCCAGTGAACAGAGAAGCTTTGCAGCAGTTCTGCTGTGTTCAGGGACTGCATGTCATTCTGAACTCTTTTTACACGTTTGAAGTTGACTGAGTGACCTTGTGTGTGTGCACATGTGACATTAAATCATCCATTCATTCTCCTATCCTCTTCACTCTCTCTTTCTTTGTTTTCTCTATTGAGGAGCTCTTAAATGTTGATGATGATGCACTGTGGAGTGTTTTTTTTGTTGTTGTCCAGCTTGTTTCTGCATACAGAGCTGGTTACATCATCAGCTGCAGTATACTTACATCACACAACTGACTACCATATCGTTTCATGTTGCAGCTGCAGCAGAATGGCCTGTAGGGCGCTGATATAATAAATACAATTACGGTATACAACCAGTAAATAGACCTGTTTGGTGTTATCAACGCAGCTGCACTGCAGTAAAACTGAGGAGGTTCTGGTGGATTGTGTTAGTACATAGCCTGGGAACCTGACAAAGCTGAGAGCTCATGTTTTATTTACTCTTTCGCAATGCATCTGGGCCCACTCCAGTTAAAGCAAATCTTCACCATGCTCATGCCCCTGCCAGCCCAATTATAACTATTTGTCTTTAAATGTGGCAATTTTGGTAAAAATCAGACTTTATCTAGGGGCTCTGTTGAGATGCTTCACAATATCATGGGTTTAAATGCTCTGATTAAAGTGGTTCTACAGGCGTTGTTGTCTGCATTGTTCAAAAATTCTTATTAAATCAACTAAGAGCTTCAGGCTGACTTCAGTTGGTGCATGGGTGTGGTGAGGTGAGAGTTTTTAAACTCTTTGAGATGAACTCTTTTTAGGTTGATAGGAGCAGGCAATAGAAGGAGGCAGCGACAAAAAAGGACTGCTCTCGGTTTACTCAGGGAGATGCATCCCATTAGATCAGAGTTGAAGGAAATGCATGTCACAAAGCTTCAGAGGAATAGTTCTAATATTACAGATACAGTAAAGGATCCTTGTAAAACCAATAATAGATAACACATCCTTATAAATGTTTTAACTTGCAGATATCTGATTAAACTTTTTTTTTTGTTTGTTTTTTTTAAAGCTTTAAGCACATTCTGTTTTTGTTGCTTAGTCTTTAGTTTTTACGTTACGGTCTTGTGTGGTGTTGTAGCTTTGTGGTCATCATCAGCTTTAAGTAATTTATGTAGAAATTTGGATGGGCTACTGGTTTCCTAGACTTGTTCACGTCAAACCAAAGGGTTCAAAGCATTAATATCCAACACCTAAAACAACTCTCCACTGTTCTACTGAACATGGATATTATTGATTGTTAATCCTGATCATAGCTCCTTCAGAAGTTGTGCATAATAAACTGAAAACAATAATTCTGTTATTTGTGCTGCTCGGGCCGCTGCAAATAAATATAAGCATAAACAAAACGCTGTTTCGTCTCACCGAGAGGACACCTTGTCGTAGAAAAAAAAAAATCTGAAATCACTTTTTAAAGCAGATATATTTTGCGTGTGTAAGGCCTTTAAACATGCAGCTTTTTTAGGGGAGTTTGTAGTTTAGGTTGGCTTAATTCACCGTCTTCTTCAGCAGACTTCCTGTATTTGTGTCAGTGAAACCAGAACAATGCCTGCAAGGAACATCTTTTTAGTGTGACATTTTAAAATGACACACATAACAATCATCTACACACAGCGTGTAACCAATTTTATTTTCTAATGAGGGTTGTCAGTATTTTGGGAATCCTTTAAAATCTTTAAACGCAGTCTTAAGAGCTTTGTGTCACAAGTTACCTGCAGTGCTGGGTTTCATTAGCAAGGAGGCTACTCTGAGGTATAACATGATCACAAAGATGACACGTTGGAGATATTTAGGATGATGAAGGAGGGAGATTATGATTATTATGGTTGTCTGTCTCCTGAGTTGCTATGCAGTCTACATCCATGGGCTGTCTGTTAATCATCACTGAGAGTCCGTACTGTGTGAAGTCATTTAGCAGACGATGCATGCAGCTCTCTATGCAGCGTCTTATGCAAGCTGGATTAAATTTAAAGTCATGTACACTACCGCTCATTTGTTTGGGGTCACTTAGAAATGTTGTGATTTTTTTTTTTAATAAAAAGCATTTTCTTCAATTAAAATAACATGAAATTAACCAAAAATACAATCTAGACATTGTTAATGTAGTAAATGACTGTTATTGCTGGAAACAGGTGTTTTTTTTATTGGTATATCTACATAGGTGTACAGAGACCCATTTTCAGCAACCATCACTCCTGTGTTCCAGTGGCATATTCTGTTAGCTAATCCAAGTTTATCATGTTAAAAGACTAATTGATCATTTGAAAAGCCTTGTGCAATCATGTTAACACAGCTGAAAACTGTTGTACTGATTAAAGAGGCAAAAAAAAAAAAAATAGGTTTTCCTTTGGCTAGTTCAGTATCTGGAGCTTCAGCATTTGTGTGTTCAATTATAGTCTCAACATGGCCAGAAGAAAAGAACTTTCTACTGAAACTCATCAGTCTATTCTTGTTCCGAGAAATGAAGGCTATTCCATGAGAGGAATAGCCAAGAAACTCAAGATATCCTATAATGGCGGGAACAGCACAAACTGGTTCTAATCACAATAGGAGGAGAAGTGGGAGGCCCCGGTGCACAACTGAGCAAGAGGACAAGTACATCACAGGTCCTCAACTGGCAGCTTCATTAAATGGTACCCACAAAATACCAGTAAACCAGTCAACAGTGAAGAGGTGACTCCAGGATGCTGGCCTTCTAGGCAGAGTAGCAAAGAAAAAGCCGTATCTGAGACTGGACAACAAAAGGAAACTATTAAGATGGGCTAAGGAACACAAACACTGCACAGAGGAAGACTGGAGAAAGGTCTTATGGACAGATGAATCTAAGTTTGAGGTGTTTGGATCACAAAGAAGAACATCTGTGAGAAGCAGAACAAATGAAAAGATGCTGGAGCAGTGCTTGACTCCATCTGTCAAGCATGGTGGTGGAAACATGATGGTCTGGGGATGCTTTAGTGCTGGTGAAGTGGGAGATTTGTTCAGGGTAAAAGGGATACTGAATAAGGATGGCTATCACTCCATTTTGAAACACCATGCCATACCCTATGGACAGCGCTCGATTGGAGCCAATTTTGTCCTACAACAAGACGATGACCCAAAGCATAGCTCTAAACTATGCAAGAGCTATTTAGGGAAGAAGCAGTCACCAGATCTCAACCCTACTGAGCTGCTGTGGAAACAGCTTGACCGCACGGTGCTGAAGAAGTGTCCATCAAGCCAATCTGATTTGTGGGAGGTCCTTCAGGAAGCGTGGGGTGAGATTTCCTCAGATCACCTCAACAAATTGACAGCTAGAATGCCAAAGGTCTGCAAGGCTGTAATTGCTGCAAATGAAGGATTCTTTGATGAAAGCAAAGTTTGACACAAATCATTATTTCTAACCTTGTCAATGTTTTGACTATGTTTTCTATTGATTTTGCATCCCATTTGTTTAATAAAATGTGAGTTCATGGAAAAAACATGAGATTTTTGGGTGACCCCAAACTTTGAGTGGTAGTGTATGTCTGAGTGAACTTAAGAAAACCTTTTTATTTTTTTGCCCTTGACATGCTTCCCCAGCACATTTGAGTGTTTGACCAGAGGTGAACCGTATATGTGTGTGTGTGTGTACATATGTGTACCCTCACAGCAACAGAAAGGGAAGTATTGAAGCATGCAGCAGGCAAATGGCTAAACACAATGCATTCTTGCACAGATACACACACACTCGGACATGTTGTAGTTTCTGCTCGGACGGCAACAGCATTGTAACCCTCTGCCAGGAAGAAACAGACAGATGGAAAACTATGAGGCTGTGAATAGAAACCATACTTCCTCTTAGAGGAGCACACATAAGACGCAGACGCAGGGTTTTTTTTTTAAAGCGTGGATGGGTGTGTGCATGCATGCAGACTGAACTGAAGCTACTCTACAGTCAGCAGCAGCAGTTTGCTTTTTTTTGTAAGTTTCAGTTCATCTGTGGTTACTGGTTTCCTGTCCAATTAAATAAAAAAATTTAACAAAACATCCATAAGCCCGACATAATTTGTCTGACATGTTGCCTTGACTTGTTGAAACAGGCCGGTGAAACTTAAGAGTTTTATTTCCAATTGTAAAATTTAACTTCAGTGTTGATGATCTAACAAAACTTTCTGTCTTAGTTATAGTCTCCTGCAAAGTCGTTCAGTCCCAACAAACTCAATCATTTATGGCGGTTGTAGGTCATATTTCTGCAGTAGATTTAAAACCGAACGGATTTTAACTCTTTTAGAAATCTGGATCCATTTCTGTCTAATTGGTTGTTGTTTGATTCTACCATTGATGTAAAAGATGACACATAATTACAGGATTTGTTCATCATGTTTGATATTCTGGCTGTTGAGTTTAGGGAGAAACCTCTCTTACTTTTTAAATTTGCTTATGACATGACTACCTCTTCTTCCTCATTCAGTGAATGAGGATCTATGAATACGCTAACCTGACTCGGACACCTACATGCCACCAGTTTATGCCAGCCTTCCCTGTTGCTGCTAAGCAACAACCACTTCTAATTTTGGTGTAATTCAGTAGTACTCAAAAATTTAGCAATGCATAGCAGAAGCAAGGTCAAATGAAAAGCTGCAACACTCTGTAGGCTGGTGTGAATCTCACTTTTCATGCCCACGCTAGTAAAAAGGTTGGTTCTCGTTCCTGAAAAGATCACAGAAACATTTCCAGTTGATTTTGGTCCACAGCGACATGATGACTTTTCCAGATCTGTGGGAAAGCATGTTTACGATGTACTTTTCCCATTAGTTGGAGTTTTTTTTATTTATTTTTTTATTTTTATTTTCATTTTGGGATTTTGGGGCTATCGAAGCACAATGAACCCTACTGTCATGTTCAAGAAAACAGCTTGAGCTGATCTGATAATTGGGATTGCAAATTGGGAGAAGATGGCAGACTGTGGTTGTGTAATGTTTTAAATGATGCAATGGCTGCAACGACGTGTTCCCAGAACAATCATGACAGCCAGAACTGTTTCAACAAGTAGGGATGATTCTCGGTATCGTGCTATTTACACCAATTACTGATCCTATCATCTGAATGTTGCAACAGAAATTTAGATTTTATCTTATTTAGATATAACAGGCAACACTTTTAGTGGAGCCTAGTGTGGTCCATCCATTTCAGTGAGCCCGTTTACATGAACAAAAACAAATAACTGGGATTAAATAGATAATTGTAATACTCTGGTTTTACACGGCTAAATGCATTTCTTAAATATAAAGAAAAATTCTCTACGTTTGCCTATCCAACATCAGATCTATTTTGGAGTGTATAGTGATGCAACTTTATTTTCAAAACATCTGGTTTTTGTTGAACACGGCCCACCCTCCGTCTTTACATTAGCTGCTAACGTTCGGAGCTACTAAACCTCTCAAACAGTGTACCGGATAATACTCTGACGTTGCGCTGTTGCACACCAGCATGTTTTTCTTTTATGTTCCACTCATGTTGTGATTACATCGCTTCCGTTTTTTGCAGATGTAAAAGGACTAATTAACTCAGAAATGAACAGAAAGGGGCGATTTTACAGCGTGAAATGTTGCAGGTTGTGCAGAAAGGCTGATATGTGGAGTGTGTCTGGGTATACGCCAGGGCGGGGTGATATGGCCTTAAAATAAAATCTAAAATTTTTTATAAAAACAATATTAAACTTAAAGCTTTTGGATGTAAATCTTGTTTTATTTTCTTTATTTCTATGAATGATTGACATCAAAGAAAGAAAATAACTTTTGCATCACCATTATTCATGACAGCTGTGTACCGTGGGCACACAGTTCACCGGCTTTGGGATTAAACTCTTTCGTGTTCTTGCCCTGTGTGGGTTTAGCATTTGCTGTGAGAATTGTAAAAGCTTTCGTTTGGCAGAACTTGTGGTTTAGAGAAAAGACTCTCGATTTCAGTTTGTATTTAGTATTTATTATTTGTTATTGCGGGTTTTGGTTTATAGAAAGTTTTGTGTTTATTTGCAACTGTAGTCGGTTTGTATAGAGAATTATTCGTACCCTCAATAGGAGGAGGTTTTTGTTTAGTAATTTTCTATCTATTTGTTCATTGTATGGTAAACCTGAAAAAGGACACTTTTTGTTATTTTTAGCCGGACATGGTATATTTTCTTTTATAGGAAATACCCTTTATTTGTTTATTGAACCCGGTTTTCTATTTTGTTTATAGGAAATTTTATTTATTTTATGTTTTTAATAAATGCTTTTTTTTTATTTACACCATTTTGACTTGCGTCTGGTCCGGTTTGTTATTGACCCTTTTTCTACCCCTGGACAAAAGAGGTCATAACAACCTGATCAATCGATTTTAGCCCCAGCCCACACCATGTCCTGCTTCATTTAGGGTTCCTTTTAGATTCATGGTGGCAGTGAGTGCTGAAGTAAAGTTAGAAGGTTGTTTAGAGTTGCTTGAGATGGTCAGGGGATCACCCCACATGATTTAAAAAAAAAAAAAAAAAAAAAAAACATGATCCCAACGCCTTGTTCCGCTCGCAAACTCTCTCTGAATCCCGTCCTTTGACCTTTCATCCTCTATTGAGCAGCTTCATGTTTCCTTTAGGCATGCGAACACACAAACACGCACGTGCCCCCTCACCCAGCGCTTAGGGTAACCTGCTCTCATCATGAAATATGGAGCTGATAGGAGAGCGGCTAGTGTTACAGATCACGAGTTAGCAGCTCATGAAGGATGCCTCCCGCTGGGCTCAAGTTATCATGAGACATTCCAAAGACACATGACACGGCTGTCAATTTTTATTTCCAGCAAAGTGAATGAAAAACCAAGCTTTGTACTGGTTTAAAAAGCCCTACTCGTGGTTTTTTAATGAAAAAGAAGAAGAAAAACACCACTGTGATCAGCTCTGATAAAGGTCATAATTTGCAACATTTTTTTTAAATCATTGATGGGTAAACATGACAAGAAATTGAAATAATTGAAGGCAGACCACATTACTTTAACTTCCCATCATTGTCTTGGCTCACATAAAGATTAAACCTTTCATTTAATCTCTCATTAGGAAATTTGGACTCCAGGGGGACTCGAATTAAAATTAACCAGCGTGTAAAGCCTCTGCCGTTGCAGTTGGATGGGACCTTGTATTCAGTTACACAGCACAAGGTTTAGGAAGCCTGCACTGCATCAGATTACCTCATTTTGTTTTCCTAT
Organism: Melanotaenia duboulayi; assembly: GCA_026261665.1. Classification (NCBI taxonomy): domain Eukaryota; kingdom Metazoa; phylum Chordata; class Actinopteri; order Atheriniformes; family Melanotaeniidae; genus Melanotaenia; species Melanotaenia duboulayi. The sequence continues at coordinate 19,387,870 of CM047997.1, forward strand.
GCTCTGCTAATCTCAAGACATAGTCAGAGAAACTGGGTCAGCTTTTAAGGTTTGAGGAGGAGTAACGAGTCAGTTCTGTTTTTAAAGTGCCGTCAAACCTTGAAGTAAAAAAAAGTTAATGCTTGAGACACATTCATACTCACACAATTCTCCTTAAAGACTGGTGGTGGTAGTAAATCAGGCAAACATTGATTAAATCCATCACTTTTTGCTGCAGAACCCTCCCAGCTTGTATGGAAATGTAATATTAATATCAAAATCCCCTAAATATCAGATTTTTTTATACTGAAACTACTTTATGTGGAGATAAAAGATAGATGGTAAAAATACTAATGTCTTATATTCTTAAATAATTATTTTCTTCACTTCCCACGATAGGGGGGTCTTTCTTTGTCTTTGTTTTTATAAGGTTGCATATGCATGTGTGAAGTCGTGCCAAGAGCACCAATGTCGTCGTGCAAACCGTGGCCTACATGCACACTGTCCAACCCGGCTGCTTTCACTGTAAATGGGTCAGTTCAGACTTCTGGTCAGACAGATTTGGTAAGCCTCGAGGGTGCAGAGTGTGTGAGCCTGTCTGCATGTGTGTGATATCTTAGGAGAATTCTGTTAGTGTGTTAAACTTGCTTGTTAACATGTTTGTTCAAAGCTAAATGAACAGTAGATATGTAGTTAAAATGTAGGGAATTGAAATGAAAAAGTTGTCTATAAATTCTGCTTCTTGTGACCATGTAAGTGTAATGCCTCTGTGTGTGTGTTGTCTGGGCGCTGTTCCCAAAATACCCTACCGGAAACCACCATGTATTCTGGGATCACAGCGACTGTGTTATTTTGGGAAATGAGCTATTTGTACTTATGTTTTCCTACTTAAATTATAGCTCTGCAGTGTACACCGAAGCCTGTGTGACGCTGTATTAGACAGTAATGGTATCTCTGATTGTTTTTGTCAGCCAACCTGTTTGAATTGGTGTTTGCATTACAGTGAGTCATGATGATGGGATTTCAAGGCTTTGAAAAGGGAGGATCTGCTTGGAGGATTTGTGGTCTGAAGGGGTTAAAAGGAAAAGACTGTTGTTGGTGAAAGACTGAAGTAATGATCGGGTGTTCTCTCTGAATGGGCCGTCTGGATTTACGTGGTTACAGTTGTTATTTTGTATTTGCAGAATTTGACAGACTATCTGTAGTTTTATGGCTGACTTCAGCAGTACAGTCTCTCAGATGATTATTTTATCACAACACATACCAAAAACCTAATGTGTATTGATTCTGGAGACTTTTATCTGTTTGTGTGTTTAAAGTTTTCATTTTAAAGAGAAAATTGAAGAAATAAATCATTTAGATGTCTCCAGTCAGCTGCTGGCTGTGAATAATTGGAGCATTTGTGTGTTCATCTTCAGTTTAAGCAACTAGACAAAAAAGACTCTTGTTAGTTTTATATCTCTGGTTGTTAATCTTGTTTAGACTCAAGTTTTGTTATTTTTCTTTTCTATTACAGATTTAAAGGTTTAGCCTCTTGAGAATTCAACACAATCGTACTTATTTAATAAATTGTCTTTACCGGTATGCATCTTCTTGTTGTTTTTTCTATATTGAGGAAGAGTGGTCACCACTGAGCGGCCGGTTAGTGCTTGACACTAAAGTCCTGTTTCCACTGAGCGGTTTGGTTCAGGCCGGTACAGTTTGGAAGTTTTAGAAAGGTCCAGCCAATTCAGGTGACCATTCCCACTGCACGTCGAGTCGCCACCGGGCATGCACGGTTTAGCCCAACGCCTAGCGTGGCTTCGAACTACTGTGATGACAACAAATGTGATGCTACAAACAACNGGTCGCCACCGGGCATGCATGGTTTAGCCCAACGCCTAGCGTGGCTTCAAACTACTGTGATGACAACAAATGTGACGCTACAAACAACAACAACGGCGGCCAATCAGCAGCTTATTTTTGTTCTGCTNCAACGGCAGCCAATCAGCAGCTTATTTTTGTTCTGCTTGGCTTTTGGTTCTTTGTGCGAGTGACGCATGCCGTTGTACAACCAGACCTTACTGTTTGCAGGCTTCCTTTTATTGTTATCTTTCCAACGTCCAACGTTGCTTTTGTTTTGGGCAGTGAGGTTTTTCTGTCTGCCAATCAGTGGATTTTATCGTTGCCAGTAGCTCCACCCTAACCATACCGTAATATTTTTCTATGGACCTAGAACTGAAGTGGGTCCATAAATGGTGCAATATGGTTTAGTTGTACGGGCCCCTTTTTTTAATGGAAACGCACAAAATAGCATACTGGACCACACCGAACCGCTCAGTGGAAACGAGGCTCTAGCTTCCATAGACCACATTTCAAAGTGTCCTTGAGCAAAACACTGAGCGCTGCTTTGCCTCCCAGGTGCGCATTGCTGTGTAAAAGAGGAACATATATATACATGTATAAAGAAATAAGTTTTGTATTAATGTGTCTGCATTAATGAGTGATTGTGTTCACTTTGGCTATTTCACAAGACTGGAAAAGCACAATATAGACACAGCCCATTTATATTTACTAACACAGAGTGGGATGGACGTCACTGTAAAATAAAAATAAATTAATTTAGCCTTGTTTACATCACAGAGAAGTTCCATCTTTCTCTTGTTCAAACTAACTTAAAGACCTTTACTGGCTTCATAATCTTGATTTGTAATGTATAAAAAGCAGAAAATACTTTCCCTGCTTTGTTTTTTTTGTTTTATTAAAGGTTAACTTACAAGCATTTTTATTGCATCAGTATTTAAAAAAGAGAAAAAAAAAACATCAGGAAACGAGAGTGACGATAGCAGTTTTAGAAATCAGCAAGAATGACACATAAGTCCCGTTGCTAAAATGTCTTTTGCTTTCCGAGGTAAAACACACCTCAACAGAGGCACATACACACAAATATGCATGCGCACAATAATGCGCACACACACTTTGCAATTTTAAGTGCAGCATGCATGCAGCCTTTAGCTGCACAGGAACTGGCTCTTTTTTTGTCATAAGTTGGCTGGTGTGTGTGTTTAAAACCGCTGCATTTGACATAAAACGATTCAGTTGGCTGGAGTTTAACATTTTCTCTCCTTCCTGCTTTTGAACTTTTCTTCATTTTCTTGACGCAGTGAGCTCGGGCTCGTCTTAGCTTTGAACATAAGAACTTTGCATGCACTCGTACTCTTCTGTTTGAAGTGTCGACTTTATCACAGATGGAAACTGTGTGTGTTGGGCTTCGGCAGTTGGCTGATAAGCAGTGAAGCCGTTAATCCTGTACTATAAACTGTCACATATTTCCTTGAGTGCAGATGTTCATTAAGCTGGCTCTGAAGGGATTTTTTCTTAGTAGCATAACTTTAAAAAGGCTGCACAGCTGAGTGTTAATAGGTTAGTTCAGAAAAGTGCAGTGAAAATGAAAACACATGTACTGGAGCTGGCAGCGCAGACAAGCTTTTACATGCAAAGCAGGATGTTTTCACTTGAAAATCAAAGGTTGGGATTAAGAGAAAAAAGAAGTTTAGACATGTCAGGAGGACAGTGTGGCATTTTGGTTAACTTATTAAAACTCTGTTAAATTGTTCCTCCCATCATGTATTAGATTAAGTAATATTTCCTTGGACCTAAACCCAGATCTCTGGCTACCCTTTGACTCGGCCTGGCCTGGCCTGGCCTAGATCTGGTGTCCTCAGTGCCTCCTGATCACTCAGCAAGACTCCACCACCCTTGCATAACATGAAATAGAAAACAAATTACAAAGACTTAAAGGCTGATGAGGAAGGAAGAGCTGTTTCAGACTGGAAAAAAAGGAAGGAGAGCGGCTAACCACTTCATAGCCTCTTATTAACCGCATCTCCTCCTTCTCCCTCCACTCACTTAAAGAGGCATCCCTAAAATTTGATCCATCCTTCATATTAACATCTAAAGTGCTTGAAATGTCACTTTTTACTAAGCAGGCAAAGCCGGAAATGTCAAGCTGATAAAAATGGAATAATCTTTGAGGAAAGCAGTATGAGATGACTCATGCAGTTACCTGTTAAAAGTTTAGTGCTAAATCATTTATAACTACAGACGTATTGAAGAGAACCTACAGCAGATCTTTAACAAATTCTCATCATGTCCATCATTTGATAATTTCATGCAGACATTGGTATTAACAGTTTGGGGAAAATAGACCTTTCCTTTTAGCCTGTTGCAGTTTGGCTTTTGTGTGGATTAAACGAAACATGGCGTTCTCTTTGCAGGTACTGCTTGCACATTCATTTTATTAGCACCGAGCGCCGCTCGGCTAAATGTTTTCCTTTTACTTTCAGTCTTTAAGTAAATGTTTACTTAGATAAGATCTTTCAAGATAAAAATGATTAAATGAAATGAAAGTGCTTCATAATAAAACCGAAAACAACACAGGAGACATAAAAACAAATCAAACTAAGCAAAAGCAAGTTTAACAAGATGTAGTTTTAGCTGCTTTTAAAGCGATCGCTGAGTCTGCAGACGGAGAGTAAAGGATCTTTATGGACAGATCTGCAGGGACTGACCTGTGTACAAGTGTCACACACACTAATGATGAATTCGTACATTCAGTTTAACACATTGTAATGTTATTAGGCAAGGCAGTTTATTTGTACAGCACATTTCATGTACAGGACAATTCAAAGTGCGTTACATAAAACAAAGGCATTACAGATATTTAGAAATAGTAAAAGGCATCAACACATAATCACAATAAAATAATAAATGACATTAAAATGATTAAAAGTAAGATTAAAAAAAAAAAAGGTGTTTGTAGCGGGGTGAGGCCCAGTGAACCCCATCCAGTTACAGACACTGTAATTAAAAATGATTTCCAGAGACTGGATGTTGTTTGACTGGTGTCCATGGAGACGACATGTAAAAGTGACTAAACTTACTGTGTTTCAAATAATGAGTGGCACTGTTGTTTTTTTGTTCCTGCGTGGTGAGAACATGTTAAAGGATCTACTTGTGCCTTCAGACTCTGTTTAGGCTTTAATTTAAAAATATGTCGAAGCTGCTGGAACAGAAATCAATTTGCCTGAATGACAAGTAGGGCATGTGTGTGTGTGTTCCCCTCCCTCTCTCCTCCGTCAGATGTGAAGACACACCTTTCCAGCCAGGTGTAGACTTCAGCCCTCCTCTCTTTCGTGTCACTCCGCCACTCACGCTGCTCTTCTGCTGTCTCTTCCCTGTGTTCCAGACTAAGATGCCCTAGGCGAGAGAAGGGAAATGTAAATGGCTTCCAAAGTAAAAGATGCAGTGGTGTGGTACCAGAAAAAGGTAAGACAAAGGCTTGTTTTCACTGTAACAGAACATTTGACCGTCTTTGCTTTTGTTTTGTGTTTTTTCTTCAAATACATGCATAATCTGACGGGATGAAATGGAGGTTATTGTGCTGCAACATTAATTTTTAATACTGTTTTTATCCAATGTTCTTTTTTTTCCTTTTAATTTTTCTTTTGTTTTTAATGTTAAATTATGCTTCTTTTATTCTGTAAAACACTTTGAATCACCCTGGCGTTGAATTGTGATACTCAAATAAACTCCTCTTGCTTGGCTTATTGGCCGTAAATGTCATTAAAGTAAATAAATATCAATATTGTGATTTTTACACGATAAAGTCAAAACCTTTCCCCTTAATTTTTAATTTCCTCATGTTTTTTGTGTTGTTAAAGAAAGTGACAATAAGCTTAAATATACATTGCTATATTATATTGTTTTATTGCAATACTTTTTTTATTTACAAGTTTTCTGTTATAAGCAGGTACAGAAGCTGGATGCATGAATAAATGTTTTAGTGTGAAAAGTCTGGCTTCAAATGCTCACCAACAAAAACTACTTTAATACTTCATTTTATTTATTTAACCTATCAGCATTTGAGAGTTTTAAAGAATTTGATCTGGTGACAAATAAAAAGATATTTTTTAGTGTGACAGTTGGTAAAATGGATGTTCTGAAGAAGCTTAAGGTGTTTCTCATGTGGTGGCGAGAGACTGTTTGGTGATGACCTCCTCTGCTTGTCAGAGGCTGTGGTGGGTTCGGTGCCTGGTTTGGAAAGTTTGCACCAGGCTGGTGTTGTGTGTCCTTTTGTTCCATCGTATCTGATATCAGATCCTCCAGCGTTGTTCCTCCTGCAGCTCTCAGCTTACACTCTCATCTGCCCTCACAAACCTTTCTGCATGTCTGTTGTTAACAGCCTCATCTGCCTCGGCTCTCCCCGTTATTGCTCCCTCTATAACCGCCGTCTGTCTTTCTGTCTGTTTCTCTGAAATCATGGATGCAGATGCTAATACAAGCCAAGTGTGGAGTCTGATTACACTGAACATAACGTATATCGGGGCTTTAATTGAGGACCAGCACTGAAAAAACACTCAATGAAATTCAAATGTAAATTAAAGTTGGCTTCAGTCTTTATTTAAACCAATTTCAAAAGATCAGATCTTCCAGGTTAGATTAAAACTAAAAACATAAAGAACAGGCTTGACATCTTTCACATGCTGAGTTACATGTATTCATGTCAAAATAAACTCGTCTGGGCAGAAGCATCACCTCTGACGACGACTGAGTCATCAGTGAATAATCCTTTTTATACCCGTTTTGATCCAGGTTTATCCATGCCCGTTTTCCTCTGAACATCATCTTCTGTAAATGAAGCAGGTTTATGGCTTTCCTGCTAGATGTCATTAATTTCAATGGGTTTGTGGTTAAATATTCGTTCTGTTTCTTCATAACTCTACATTTGTCCTGCAATCTAATAAAAATGGCCAGTAGCACACATTACAAGTCTAGAAAATATAAAAGATTGTGCAGTTACATCTGGGGCTGCGTGGTGGTGTGGTGGTGTGGTGGTTGGCACCGCAGCCGCACAGCAGGAAGACATACAGCGGCCTTTCTGTGTGGAGTTTGCACGTTCTCCCCGTGTATGCGTGGGTCCTCTTTGGGTTCTCCGGCTTCCTCCCACCGTCCAAAGACATGCACGTTAGGTCAATTGATCACTCTAAATTCTTCCTAGGAGTGAGGGTGAGTGTAAATGGTTGTTTGTCTCTCTGTGTTGGGTGAACCCTGCTTCTCACCTGCTAAAATGCTGTGTTTAGACTCCAGCGACCATTCAATGGATGAAGCGGTGCAGGTAATGGATGGATGGACAGTTACATCTCATCATATTCAAGCTACCTTGTTACTTCAGGAGCGGCTGTGGCTCTTTGCAAACCTCATATGGTGGAAGACAAGTTAATAGTAACACAGGCTTATAAAGGTGGTGGCATATTTCTGATAAGGACACATTGCAGACAGGATTCATTAATTGATCCATCAGTTATTGGAATTAGCTGGTTTTAAACTTGACCAGTGATCAGCCAATCACCTGAGTAAACACCATTGGTTGAGGTAGGTCTACATTCTTGACAGCATCATAGCTGCACTTCCTAAATGGATTTTTACATTTTCAGAATAATAATAAAAGCAAATAGTTGAATTTATCTGGGAACTTTCTGTCCCTGTACTCTGTTGTGGTTTTGGACAAATTGTAAAAGTGACATAGGGCAGGCTGAAACATCCAGAAGATCCTCACAAACTTCTTACTGCAGAATTTTCGCAAGTGTAACTTTCTTTTACGTGCACAGAGCCAAACCTCCCAAAGTCGCCTGCACAGTTTTGCAGAGACCCGTTGCAGCTGAATTATTCAGACGTGCTCCTTTTAATACTGTGAGCCCCATAAACCAAACTGCATTCACCCAGGAATCGAGCTGAGGTGTATTTTCCACTGCTTAATGAAAACTGGTGCAAATGCACCACACAACCTTTCCTGTCAGAAGGTGCAAAACAAGAACAGCCAGGAAGTCCTCTTGTTTGCAGTTTGCGAGGTCTCCGAAACCAGAGTCCTGTAGAAGATGTTTACTTCCAACCCACTGAATAAATGAGTGACGTGTTTCGAGCTGGGCAGATGTCAGGAGTTTCAGATTAACTCTGACATGTGAAGCTCTCCAGCCTCCCCCCACCCTGCATGCACTGAGTCACGCTGTATCTCTGACTCTTCTGTGTCTGGACTGGGGCTGCAAATAGACTCTGCTGTGTTTGTTTAGAGGCTTTTTCTCACCGCACTGCAACGATGAGCCCATATTCAAGCAACAGTGCATGCAACCACATCGCCTATATCTGCAAGGCGCCAGATGGATTTGCTTTTTATGTCTGACTCAGTCTTTGAAGCTGCCAAAAACAAAGCAGCCATCAGCTTCTTGTGGAGATTGTTTTTATATTTTGTCATAAATGTGCTCTCGGGTATATAACGTGCTTGTGGTGTGTTTGTGTGGAGCCTTGGTGTATTTTAAGACGTGACACAGTTCATGTTTTTGGTATGTGGCTGAGATCACAAAGGTCAAAGTCTCAGAGTGAAGATTCCCTGTGGGTGCCCTGGGGCGATGGAGGACATTTATATTTAAAGCAGAGAAACATTTTTAGATTGTGTGGTTTAGGACCCAGATACATGACACACATACCAAGCGGAGCTCGTTGTTTATTTTTCTTTCCATACACATGGAAAATTATAGGAAAAACAAATACAACTACCAGACAAAGAGAGCAAAGATCTCGTCTCCTCTGAGTTGTCTCACAAACCCAGCTCATCAGTCAGAAAACAGTCACGTTGGATCATTTTTTCTACCTTGTGATTAATCAAAGTTATTAACAAATTGTATTAAATGTACCATTTTAAAACTTTAGCTGCTATAAAGCTAATTTATTGTATACTTAGTAAACCTTGTTATAAAAAAAGGTTTCATCTGACACATAAGATACACGTCATACACACTCAACAAAAAGCCTCTGACACTGTCAAAAAAACAAAAACACCAGGGGGGCATGTCTACTTATTTTCTAATGGCTTCACGCATTTTCTGCTATTTGTTAATTAATTGTACAGAATTAATGGTGAATAAAGTAATTATATTCAGATGAATAAGTTTTATAGTGGGAAACCATCTTTATTTAAAGCTGGTTATCTACGAGTCATGTGAAAGTAGTTAAATTTTTCCAACCTCCCTGAAACATTAAATTTTAACTTTAGCTGACTGTTTCCACTGAAAGAACAGCCTCCAAAACCTGGACTCAGTTTCATAAGTAGGACCAGGTTTAACATTAGAAACATGAAGGCAGATGTTTAGCATATACAGAGATTCATGCATTTTAAATGAGAAGGAAGTGTTGTGTTGCATCAGCAGCTTTTCAAGGCAATTTTGTCATTTTAATGCACAGATGAGAGTTTCAGGAGGTGAAGTTGGTTGTGGGTGCGTTCCTTTTAACCTGTTTCTTATACCACACTGAGCTGCACGTATCCTTGTGTACCTGTCGAAGCTGATCACTCCTTAACACGTGTAAATATTAATACAGCCGAGGGAGTTTTCATCCCTGCCAAGCTGACAATGACAGAGTTTGGAGATGAGAAGGAAGTAGGAAGAGGGCGGTGCTGCTTTTACTGACAATAAACAGACTTGCATTAACCACACATTTAGTATTCATGTAGCTGCTATGTGGATGCTTTTAGTGCAGATTTAAGGAACTTGACTTCATATAAATAGGAGAGTCACACTGTTTATACAAAGTGGAGTTACAACACTCTCATTTTTACTTACCTAAAATTTTTAAATTTATTTATTCCACTTTTTTAGTAATTGAAAAAAGCACATTATTAGTTTCTAAATCTCAAGGCAGCATCATTATTTCCCATCTCACAAAGTGAGATTATTATTTCTGATTAAAACAAATGAGTTTCTTATCGAAATATTTGGTTAACTGGCTGTTAAAAATGCTGAATGATGGTTAAATAAAATGCTGTGAGGATAAATTTACCAGCAAAATGACTGATGAAAAATGGGCTGGATAATACTGAATGCATTAAAACGAAGGCACACTCATTCTCTTTGGTTTCATCCTTGCAAGTGCTGCCTCGCATTACTCATTAATTCATGACTAGTATAGAAATATTGATCAGAGAAGGCGAGCTCTTATCGTATGTTATGCTTTAGTCTCATTCGTCGTGATGGCACCCGGTAACGTTAACGTCCCGCAGATCAGTATTTCTGTTCTTTTGTAAAGTCTTGTGTTTGTTTGACGACACACAACTGTCTCCATTTCTCTGTAAACCTGCGTGTGTGTGTTGCAGCAGTTATGTAACCCCCTCCTCCTCCTCCTCCCTCCATCCGTCGCCATGGTGACACCAGCATTACTGCTGCAGCACACTTGGCATTGCCACGTCCTCTGTTGGTTCACTGCCCTTAAAATCAATTCTGTGGATTTTCTTGGTGAAAATCTCTCAAATTCTCACGTCATTTGAGACAAAACACAAAAAAAATGTCATTTCTGATTCCTGTTAAAGTTGTTGTTGTATTTAATGTTGAATTTTTAAAGCAGAATAAAAATGGTGAAACTAAGAAGTACGTCAGCATAGATCAGTGATTACAGGGTTATAAATAAACATGTTATTAGAGAGGAGCAAACGAGGTAAAAAGACGGTGATGTAAGGATGAGTATGTGGAGATAAGAGGAATTACAGGTTCGTTAATTCCTAAATCTCAGCTACCTCATGACTCCATGATGTAACATGATGTCAGTCTCACCCACACACCTTCATATTCCGGCTCTGTAGTCTTCCTCTTATTCTCGGAATATCCTCTAATCTTTGTGTGTTTGTTTCTCTGAAAAATTAGCTGTCAGGAAAAATGAAACTTCCAGTGAGCCTCATCATTTCTCGTTAATACGTTCCTTTTGTAACAGCATATTTAAATAAAGTTTGGTTGTTTTTTGGAAGTATCTGTAGGGTCTTAAACCTGTTGAAAAAGACAAATGCTTATTTTAGTAACACGAATTTCCACTAAAGACAAAAAAATAAGAGATTAAGAACATTGCAGGTAATTCCGTATGCTGGCCTTGAACATAAAATTCAGATAAACTCAGCGTACACACTGTTTACAGAAAGTAAGGGATATTCAGCTTTTTGTGTGTCAGATTGAACCTAAAGTTTTCGTGGTCTGAATATTTTGGTTTAGGTTTTTGTTGTCTTGTTAAGTTCTGTCTTATTTTGTAGTTTTGGTTTTGCTTTCGGCTCAGTAGTTCACCTGGTTTGATTTGTTCATTGCTTCACCTGTTCTTTTAGTCCTCCTCTGTGTGTGTTTATCATTTGATTTCCTTTTCACTTTACCAAATTATCATCTTTTTTCCCAGTCTCATTTTGTAAGTCATTTGTTCTTTCATTAAAACCTGCACCGGTCTGCCTCCTGCCTCTCAGGGCTGCATTTGGGTCCACATTATCTCCAGACCGGGACCGTGTGATCTGGCCATCCATGGACCCAGCAGATCTCGACAGGAATGAGAAAACATTTGCTGGCAGGTGCACCTTCTCCAAAGCTTCCTCATACTTGTAACGTCTGCTGGTCCATGGATGGGCAGATCTATAAACTACAAAATTAGATGGGAAAGACATCTAAAAATTTATGTTGTAGTATACCCACCACTGTTGTTAGGTAAATTGTTTAGGAAGAAAGAATAACCATTTCATGCATCTGCTTAAATAGCCTACATTCATCATATAACATCAGTGTAGCATTTATTTAGTTTTAATTGTAATTTCATTTATAATTGGATACTAGTAAGGAGCTGGTTGATGCATGAGATGAGTTTCTGACGGATTCATCAAGAATTCAACATGTACAGTTACTATATAATTCAGTGGCAGTGACATTATTATTATTATCATCCACTTTTTAATCTTGGCGTCTCAGATGTACCCCAGCTCGGGATAGGTTCAACAAACTAAAAGGAAATATCAGGCAGGTCGTGTCAACAAAAAGAGCTTTCAGAAAAACCCTAAATGATGATAGGTGTGGTAAAATGACATGTAATGCAGCCAAACCAGTAATAACGTCCTGATCTGGTAAAGTGTCAAAGACAGGCGGGGCTGCATGTAGCAGTCCTGTTGAATTTCCGATAAATCACTTGTGTCGAGTGGCAGAAAATACATCACAGCACCTTTTGGTATATTTTTAGAGACTGGGAGTGGCGCAGGAAGGAATTAACCTGCACTAAGAACTCTGCTTCTGTATTTATACATCATTGAAGGTCTTGTCATTTAAAATGGGCGTGCATGAAGGAAAAGTAAAGATACTTTGCCAGATGTATGTGATCAATATTTTTATAGCTGCAGTAGAGTTAAAAGGTCAGGTTGAGTTCAGCTGGGTTCTCAGTGCATGTTTTTGTGGGTTGGGTGGTGCAGGGAATTAGGGTAACCTGCACGCCCTTTGTTATGAGTTGTGCATGTGAACTGGTAAATTTTCATTAGCTGCCAAGTGTTTAAAATAAGCGAAAAACTAATATAACACAGAGATAAAGGCGTCATTATCTTGAACATCCTGTAAACAAACATTACTTTTCGAAGTTGGAGAGAAATAGGAAATTCTTGAATTGCTTTAGGTTGGCCGAAACTTTGTTTAAACCTGAGGGTGTTTTTTTTTTAATTATTATTGTTATTAGAAAGTCTGTTTTACTGTGTTTTTCTCCGGCTGGATGATTGTAGAACTGTGGGAGCACATGAGCAGCATACTGCACTCAATGCTTGCCATCAAAACAAATTGAGTTGAATGAGTCTGAACATGATGAAATTCTCTGAGCTCAGGACGCTTTGGTGGAACAATGAGATTTGACTAACAGTAAATAAGTTAGTTTGAACTATTTTTGTTGGTCTATTAGATTAAAAAGGAAAAAAAAATCTGGATAAAAGTTGGATCGAGGGAAGAGATGTCTTCAACCTGCAGGGTATGCACTTTCTTCATCTTTAAAAAGCCTTCTCTCCACCCTGTTTCTGTCTTTTCGTGTTCTTTCTTGTCTTTGACCTCTCTCCTCTTTCCATCCATCTTTGATGAAGTCTCATTAAAGATTCAGACTTTCCACTGGTGAGCTCGTGGGGTGACCCAGACTCGATAACTTGGAAGATGTACTCGTTCACATGAATGCACTGATCTGTTGAGGTCAGATCATCTGTGTCCAAAACACAGAGTCTGAAAATAAGCCAGAGCTTCATCTCTGGACGAAGTATCTTGCTCTAACAGTAACAGCATTCTCTATCAGTGTCGCATTATGTCTGTGTGGCATCTCTGGTGTCTTTAGCTCAAACAGATCTTGGCTGTGCATTGGTGAGATATCCATAAGCGCTATCCACTTTGCACACATACTCACACAACCCTTCTGCTTGCAAGATGTATCGATTGCCCTCGATCAATGTGACAGTTGGGAGGCGGTGCTGCATTTCCTGATTAGTGTCATCCTCCCGCTCCCCTCTCTGCAAGCCTCTCTGTGTGTGACAGACTGATAAATACTGGTTTAAGGACTGGATCACATTACCTGAGAGCTTTCTTCTAGACGGCACTTTAACTGAAGCTGCCCCTCTGGTCCGTCTTCACAGGTTTTAACTCCATTTACCGTCTTACCATCCACAAAGTCTGCGCAGTAAACATGTCATCTTACATGTCAAACATGTCGAGTCTGGTCACGTGTAGAATTTAAATGTCTTTTCTTTTGTGTTCTGGGTTTTGTTAAGGGGTTAAGGTTATTGACAGGTTGATGCTGTGTTTTGGGGTCATCACCTTCAGTGATTTGTATTGATAAAACGGATCAATTGGGTTTTAGGGAAATATGGCTAAAACCATGTAGAAAAAAAACATACTTTAATTTAATTGTGAAGCTGTATGTCATGGCATAAGTTCAGGTTTGTTCACACAGCTGCTTATAAAATTCAGCTTTTTTTATGAGCTCCCACACCAAACCAAACACTAACCATTAATGAGCTGACTGTTGTGGTGGTGTGATCTGGCTTTACAGGATGGTGGTGATGTAACAGAGAAGATGAAGGGGTGTTCATTTTGGTTTCATGGAAAAGAAGCAGTGCAATTACTGCAATATTTTTACATTTCTGTTTGCCAGGACTGTTTAACTCCTGACTGCACTTTAATTAAGCTTGTACCGTTTACTCCTGCTTCTTTCCAGATTGGCGCCTATGACCAGCAGATATGGGAGAAATCGGTGGAGCAGAGAGAAATAAAGGTCTGTGGTTTGTTTTATGTCTCCATGTTTTTCATTATTTCTCTTTTGGCACTTTTTTCCTGTTTGTTTTCTTTCATTTTGGACTGTCTCCTCTTCCTTTCTCTTTTTATTTCTTTCTTTGCAAGTAATTATCTTTTTGTCCTCTCTCTGACTTTGAGTCCTTCATCTTCCTCTCATGGTGCCACCAGATCTTTTCCAGCATTTTCTTTTAACTCTTTCCTCTCTGCCCTCTCTGGCCTGGGCGTCACCTGCCCATCTCCCCTCTCTTCACCTCCACCCTCCTTCATTTTCCTCCTCCTCTACAGTTTATTTCTCTGGTGAGTACGTAGCAGGGACCATGATCCTCTCGTATCCCACAGTGCACGTCTTCCCACCCACGCTGTAGACTGCTAGACCACAATTGATTGATCAAGCTCAGCCATGTTGAATCCTGGTGTGTTTATTAACCCCGACCCGTGTTCATGACAACGATGCATTTATGGTCTGCAGGAAAGTTTAACTGCAACCACATTAAGCAGTTAGGGAACTGAGTTGACGTGTGTGAACACAGCATAATAAAGTCATGTGATCATGCAGGTTGTATCATGCAGTGTATGGTAGCATCAGGGTTTAAACTAGAGGTTAATGTGGCTGTGCTGTGTGTGTGTGCATGTAAATTCACCCATTTGCTGTGACCTTTGACCTTTGATTGTTTAGCAGCTTAACTTTAGTGCTGGAAGAAGCTGAAACAACTAAGTTTTAGTTGCAAACAACAACAGAGGCTTCTTTTTTTTGTAACTCATGATGAGACGTTTCTACATTGCGGCCCATCTTTATCTCCAAGTCTCCCTCCTGTCCTTGTATGGATAGTCTAATCTTGTAAACAGAAGGCTGGGAAACACTCTCTAATGAGCTCAACACACACACGGACACACTGCTGTGTATGACCTTGGCTCACTGTGATGTAAATGCGTCCCCGAGTCTCTCTGCAGCAGGTGGTGCAGAGTTTATCAGTTCTGTATGGAAACAAGATGTGTGTCCTTCTCACCCCTATTATGTGCTAATTGTAGTGTTTATAGGCTCATAAAAACAAATCTTCTCATAAATCTAAAAATATTCTTTGATATGTGCTCTTCTTTATCTATTTTAAACAATCTCCTCTTGCAGCATGAATCAGCTGTTTTTTATTATGTAAATAAGTGTAATTTCTCTATAGATGCTTCCAAGTTCTCATATCAGAGTATAAAAACCAGCAGATCTGCAGGATCAAGAGTCGACATTAGAATTTTTTCTTTAGTTTGCATTTAATCGGACACAACTAGAACAAGGAAACGGATTACACTCTAGCACAGTAAAATTTAATTGGTATGTCATATGCACAAAATAGATCTTCATACACACCGTCTTATGATTTAGACTTGTTTTTGAAGTTCATCAGGGACTTTTCTCACAGCAAACTCTGTTTACTGTGGAGAATAAAAACCAGTTGCCACCTGCTGGTGAAAACAAGAAAATACATCACATTTTAGTTTAGAGGCGATGGCAAAATAAGATAAACACAGTCCCTAAATAATAAATAAAGTAGGTTTTTCCTGATTTTGTGCAGATTATTTACATAAACATGAATTGATAAACCGGAACCGGTCACTGAAGGAACATCTACTTTATGGTAAGAGGCTGTGAAAAGCATGGCGATAACAGGACTTCACTGCTGCAGTCACTTTCCTGCCAAGAGGAAGCTATTGATCAGCAGCTTTTAGCCTTTCACACAGGAACACACACCACTGCAATATTCTCAGACGTCTTCCGTCTTATGCATATGCACTTTCACGCTCATCGGTGGTGCTGTTTGAAGATAAAGCCTGCATATCAGACTGTTGAATGATAACAGGACTCAATTGGCTTGTGTAAATATTAGCATGAGCCAAGCAGATTCTAGTGCACAGCTTTGAGCTGCATTTCAGAGGATCCACACTCAAACTTACAGAACGTAAAAGGATTAACTTGTATTTTCTGATTACAACGTTACAGGTTGAAATGTTTTCAGCAGCAGTGTAGATGGAAAAAAAATAGATTTTGCCTTAATTTGATCCATTTTATGAGATGTGAAACCAAGAGTATGGAAATCTGAAAATGTTCAGTCCATCTTTAAAGTGATTTTTTAAATACTTCTGTTTATAATCTAAAATGGACCATAAAATTACCATTTGACTTTTTTTTAATATATGTATAAAAAACTAGGCATACAAAAGGCAGTTTAGTTTCCCTTCGCTGAGCTCGTGTACCTACAGTAACACACAATGTTTACACAGGAAACCATGTATGTTTACTGTGTTTCCTCATGGGTGTGCACATGTGGTCACATCCATATACGTATACGGCGCATTGGTCCCCGCTTCCTACGTAAGCAGCGCCGCCATATTGGTCCTGGCAAGCGTTCTATTTTCAGCAGGACTGAACGTAGGAAAGATGCTTGGATCTTCTGCAGTTTGGGGCCAAACAACAGTCCCTCAAGATGTACTATCCTGCAGCTTTTAGATGCATCACTTCTCCAACACACCTGAATCAAATGAGTGGATCGTTACCAGGCCTCTGCAGAGCTGAAATTTTACAAACGTTTAATATTTAATCCAGTTTAAACGAAACAAGCTTTTACTTGTATTCATCTAATGAGCTTTTTGCCAGGACCAAGATGGCGGACGTGTTAAAGCGTCTCAGCAGCGGGCTGAGGTGGTTGATGTGGCATCTATGTATATATGTATGTTCACATCTGTCAACCCAGGTCATGCCTGTCTGGCACACACACACACTTTTAGCTGTGTTCATTCATGTTCAGAAATTATTTGACAGAAATACAGCCATGCAGAAAATCTGCATGAATTTCATAATTTACAGCAACTTGTTAAATTAAGTTATTGCTTTTCATTGTAGTTGATGTCCCTCAAACACACACACACACGCACACCCACACATACCAAGTGTATGCATCACAGGAGGAAAAGACAGGCTGGTACAGGAAGTGTGCCACAGGGGAGACTTTTTCTCAGGGTCATAAAGTGAACAAAGCAGCAGGCTCAGCAACTAGGATGAATAACACACCGTGTGAAATGATGCAGCTGGTTTCAAGGACAAAGAGACCTTTAAGATTCATCAATAAAATGCTGTGTAACAAGAATAGCAGCTGGATGTAGAAAAAACCTTCTAGAAGTGAGTAGATGCCTCTGCTTTTAAACTGAGTAAACCCTGTAGCTGCACGGTTTACATCCTCACTCCCTGACTGCATATGTGTTTATGAAGAATTAAAGTGCACCAGTGGTGAATTGATGTATATTGATAATCTGTTTGTGTGGTGTTGACTCTCTGTCTCCCCCTGCAGGGCTTGAGGAACAAGCCAAAGAAGACAGGACATGTCAAACCAGATCTTATAGATGTGGACTTGGTTAGAGGTGAGAATAAAAATGTGTGTGTGTGCAGCCTTCCTTGCATCAGAATGAGGAGATCAGATGTCGTCCAGGCTCATTGCAAAGTAAAAACTCACTGCAAACCACAAAAGTCAGCTGAGTCGTCTGCTTTGCTCTGCTAAATAGTTTTTAGCCTCATTGTGAAGACTAAATGAGGCTGAGTGGATAAATGGAGAATAACAGAAAAATCGTCCGTCAAGTGAAAAAGAATAAAAAAAGAAAGAAAAAAGAAAGAAAAATAAAGAGCTAACCTCAGTTTATTATTTCAGGTTCAGCATTTGCGAAGGCCAAACCAGAGAGTCCATGGACGTCGCTGACCAGGAAGGGCATCGTCAGAGTTGTTTTCTTCCCCTTCTTTTATCGCTGGTGGATCCAGGTCACCTCCAGAGCTATTTTCTTCCTCCTGCTGGCTCTCTATCTGCTGCAGGGTAAGTGTTTCCACAAACCTGCTTTTGTTATTGAAGTTAAACCAGCTGCTTCGGGCATTTTGGAAAGATTCCTCATTGAATCATTTTTTAAAATCAATGCATCCTTGCAGTTGCAAAGCAATCCGTTTCCTTTTAGTTTATATTACAAGTCTGGAACTCTTTTAGGGTTAAACAGGTTCATAACCTGCTGCACATCTATTTTCTTTCCAAGCCACGTCTCGTCCAGCATCTCTTGCCAGCACAAAACACGTCAGGCCTGCACGCACCCACACACACACCTAATGCACAAACGGGTTTCCACCTCCTACATCATGTTGCCCTTTTCTAAAGAGAGTAGTTATTTTCCATCTCTCCACCCTTCCTGATCTCTAATTTCCTCTACATACTGCTGAGCACAAACCACACAGAGAACCACACCTTCTTGATGATCTAATAGGGCTGGAAAGGCAGCGTAAGGTTTTATGAAGAATGAAAGAAGGGAGCAAAAGCTCAGGTAAACAAACCTGCTGGACGTTGTGACAAACAAGATTATAAACATTTAGAATACAGCGCGACACATGCGTCCCACTGGGATTTCAGTCAATGGATTTAAGTGGGACATTTTCAACTTCCAGGTCCTGTTTTGTCCTCATAAACATCCAAGTAAAACAGATCTAGATGTTTGGCTCATGTTGAGTCTGTTGGGGATGTGCTGGAGGAAGAAGACATACTTCATGTCAATGAGCAAAAAAAAAAAACTAAATAAACTCATCATTTTAATATCAACTGGATTAAATAAAATATGGTTTAGAGTTAGTTTGAAGAAGTCTCTTTGTTTGGTCAGTCTCAGACATCTGTAGTACAGTCTGAGCTGGAGGTTGTTCTTGGTTGTGTTGGTGCTTCAGCTTTGCTCAGGAAAAGGTGGAAGTCAAAGTATGATGGAGAGATTTTAAAGCCAGGGTGTCAAACTCAAATGCACAGCGGGCCAAAACCGGAATAAGTTCAGGGCCAGACGGGTTCAATGTCAAAAACCTATTGTGCAAATTGAACCTGGGAAAAAATAAATAAATAAATATAAATAACATTTGGTTTATATTGAACATTTTTTCCCTTAAAAGCTTTAAAAAACTCTGGTGCTTAAAGGGTTAATAACTCTTCTACCTTTTGGAGAATTTGTTTCATGTCCAGATGCTTTTATCTGGTGTGGTGCTTAATTTCAAAATGTCTTCTTATGCTGTATTCTTTCATTACAGCCATGCTGTCTCCACACAGCTTTGTTCTTTACATCCACAAACAGAGAGAGGGGTCGTTGATGAACCTCGT
Source organism: Melanotaenia duboulayi (assembly GCA_026261665.1). NCBI lineage: Eukaryota > Metazoa > Chordata > Actinopteri > Atheriniformes > Melanotaeniidae > Melanotaenia > Melanotaenia duboulayi. The sequence continues at coordinate 19,407,131 of CM047997.1, forward strand.
TCTCTAGCAGATCCTTCAGGCTGCTAGAGAACGAGCGAGGGACGCGCTCGCGGGCCACGATTGACATTGTGGGACTTGTAGTATCATAGTGGTGTGTGCATCCGCTGGCCAGCTCTAATAAAATATGATCACGCGGGCCAAAGATAATTCATTCACCAGCCAGATGTGGCCCACAGGCCTTGAGTGTGACACGTGATTTAAAATCCTAATATTGAAGATTATACAATACAGCTGCTGTTACTTGTTGTTTTTGGAGGTTCTTCCTCTTTGGTATGAAATCGGTTGTTGCTGACCCTGTAAGCTTAAGCTTATACCCCAAGCTGGAAGCATCATTCCCAAAGCTGGAGCATTGTTAGCCTTTTGGAAGGCTGCACCTTTCTCTGAAAAATAAGGGAAAAACAAACACATCTGTGTTGAGCGCGATAAATACATTTTATGCAAGTTTTAAAGGGATTTTAACTGGTCTGTTTGGCTTTTAGGTTGTAGGTGTAGGCTGATGGGAAAACTGGACAAAAACACTGTTCAGTGCAGGAAAGCTGACAGTTTCTTCTTTTTGTAAAACAAACAAACAACCTTGATATCCAACCTCAGGAAACTATTTTCTGAAAAGAAATCTTTACATTTATTAGGAAAGTAATCAAAGCAAGCTTCATTACTTTACAGTAATTCATAGAGTGCTTTATTTTATTTTCAATAGGATACTAGTCATCTTTAACCTGCTGCTTAACAGTACAACAGAAATTCAGTGTGTGGCACTAACATTTGTTCATCTGTCTCGCAGTGGCCGCTGCCATCCTCTATGTGACCCTCGCACAGCCTCATGGGATACCAGCCACTGAGGTGTTTGGAGCCATCTGGCTCATGTTGCTGCTGGGCACCGTCCACTGTCAGATCGTCTCCACCAGGACCCCCAAACCTTCTTCCAGCAGCGGGGGGAAGAGACGCAGGTAAGGACGAGTTAAAACTGTGAGAAGTGGTACCAGGATGTTGCAGTGTGTTCAGATGTTAAGTGATGTTAAGTGAGACAAAACAGATAAAATCCGGGTGATGGAGAGGAAAATTGCAAAGAAGTCACAAGAGATGAAATGCCTCAAGAAAAATGGGGAAACACGGAAAGAGATGGGTAAAAATCTGAGAAAACAAAGACGGCATTCAGTGGATGTAAAAGCCACAAGACAGAAAAACAGTGAAGGAAGGAAGTAGAGGAATAAATTAATTCAATTATTAATGAATATGTCTTTTGTTGCCAGGCAGAGCTAATTCTTCTGCCACATTCTCTGTTAAAAATAGCTTGTTTATCGTGGAGTTTTCCACAAGTTTCTGACAAATAAGAGACTCAGAGTCACGGCATGTACGCAGCTTAGACATAAATTGTGCCGCTGGTTAAAGAGGAGAGGATTCACAGTGAAAATCTGCTGTTTTGGAGTGTTTGAATGTGCCGTTTGTTGGTTTGAGCTCATCAGTGTGTGGCTGCTCTGTCTGGCCCCCAACAATGAGAAGACAATTTTCCGACTGGAAGAAAATTGGACCATGATTCAGTTTTGGAAAGTTTTAGGAGAGAAAACAAATTTTAATTTCTAAAAAAAGAAAAAAAAATCAAACAAACGTTGATCCTGTTGCTCTTGAAAGACAGAACTGACCCTTGTAGACATTTCTTTCTACAGATATTTTTAAAAAAAAGTAGTTCGGTTACTTGCTTTCAACACTGAGTCCGTTATTTTGCATCTTTTAAAACAGTCACCCTTACAGATTTATTTCAGTAACATAGACGATGGTAAACACAGATTCTTGGTTGCCACAACCAAAACATTGTCTCATGGCATGTTTCATCAGCCATGACACAAGACTGCCGTCATGCACCCATCTGCCTTAAAGTTTCATTTACTCCAGTCATTCTAGAGTGATTAATTCTTACCAAGTAGCTTTTTGGAAATCATTCCTGCCTCTTTTCATATTGTTTAGCTGTTTAAAGAGAATAAAATCACAGAAGAGGCTTTTACATCAAGGATTCAACTCATGACTTTTCTATCAGTGATCATAGGAGAACACCTGAATAAACACACTAATTTTAAAACCTGAAAACCCAATCAAGTTCTGTCCTATACCTTTCCTGTGTGCCTTTGTTTTATTGATGTTTTTTAAGGGGCAATTCTGCAAACGTAGACTGTATAAATGTTGTCCACTCATTAATTTCTCTTTAATTTATATTCCTGCTTTTAGAAGATAAACTAATACCATCTAATTACTTCTTTAAATCAGCTTTTGCTAAATTTATGAATAAAAGCTACATTTGCAGAATAACAGCCCCAAAAGTATTATTTTTTAAACTGCTGTATCAGCCTTTGTGTCCAGCGGGTACCATAGTAATTACTTGAGAAACAAGAAAGCTGCAAACCTGTTTCAAGTTAACTTAATGTGCTGTTAACACGATTAGGAAATGCATACAGGTTCCCGGCGGACACACTGCTGTAGTTTATAGACTCCTTTAGTCTCCAGGTTCGCTATAAGTCTCTCTCCACCCCTCCATTTTTTCCAAACTGAAGGAAGTTGAGGAAGGCATCTCAGATGGAGGTGCATAGGGAAGGCGACGGGTCTAGCACTACCGATAACACACAGGAGGGGGCGCCACACTCCCATTCAACCAGCACCACATACAGCCTGGGCGCTTTCTTCAAAGATTTCTGGCATGATATCTGTAAAGCTGGGTGTGTATTTTCATTTCCCATCTTCCTATGGTGAGATCATGTAGAGGAGGGGCTGTGCTTTAAAAACACACACAAAAAAATAAAACTGACTGAATCTGTGAATTATTTATTCACACAAATTTGAAATTAAAATTAAGTTTTTAAACTCTGAACTGAGCCAGCCTTGCCTCAGAACTAACCTGTGCTTCTTTAGCTGCAACATCCTTTCATCTCCTTTAAGACTTTAAGTCTCATCTAGTGGTCAACTCAATATGCAATTAGATTTTTAAAAAGAATCTAATTTCCATCTATTTTTAAGCAACAGAAGGATTTTGCAGCTCATTTTTATGTAATCCTGCTGACAAAGCTAAAAGGAAGTATAGGGGCTTGGCTTTCAGCTAAAAACAATTGAACCACATCAACTATTATGAAGTTTATCTTTATTAAAATCCTGATGGAAACGAACATCTCAAGCTGCTGCCTGCCCCCATGCTTCCCCCACCAGCTTTCAGCAGACTGCAGCAGTGTGGAACATCACATCTTTGATCATCTGTCTCAGTCCAGCTCTCACTAAGATTTCTCTTAGTTCTGGAGATCTGTTCATTCATTTAATCCGACGGTGTAGATTTGATTGTGTGACGTAACAATCATGGTTTAATTTAATATAGATGTTGCTTTAGTTGCATCATTTATTAGTCATTCAGTGTTTTCCTTGAACGCTTACTGCAGCAGCTACTAAGTCCAGTGTGTATAAGGAACAGTTCGTCTTCATCATTGATGCTCACATTGCCTGAATGTTCCACGGTGTTGTGTTGTACGCTTCCCAGTTTGATGAATGTTGCTGCATGCATGCTTTTGAGACGGAAATGAATGACTATATGGGTATATTCACCGCCCTCCTACCTTTTTCTTCATCTGTTTCCATCGATCACGCTTCTTGATTCCTCCTGCAGATCTAAGAAGTCCAAGCTTTCCATCGATAAGTCAACAGAGACAGATAATGGTTATGTTTCGCTGGACGGCCGGGTGACCAATCGGAGCAGCGAGGAGGGGCTCCAGCTTCACGAGCAGCAGTGTGATCCATTAAGTAGAGCTGATGAGGCATGTTGGAACCCTCATGTCCAGCCCACACATGTTCACAGTGCCCGCAGCTCGGCTCTGCTGATGGCCAGCGGCAGTAAGGTAATCAATCAAAAAGTCATTGTGTTTTATCACCAGTTACAATTAGCTGATTTATTGCNCGCCCGCAGCTCAGCTCTGCTGATGGCCAGCGGCACTAAGGTAATCAATCAAAAAGTCATTGTGAGTGTTTTCTCACCAGTTACAATTAGCTGATTTATTGCTACAGCTCTAAAAACACGGCACATCTGTCACTTCTGGATGCGGTTGACGTTTTTTTGTGATTTTAAGGAACCAGCATCAGATGAAGCCTCCAGTGAGGAGGACCCTGAGGCATCCTATGGCACCCACCGCAGGGGAGTTGAGAGAATGAACAGCGACTGTATGCTCCGAAACCGCAAGAGTGCACACCACTACAAGAAACACTACGCTGTGGAGGTAAGCAACACGTTTTATTCCATAGCAGATGCATTTCATTCATCATTTTATATTGCTTTAACAAAAGATTACCCTCTGCTCTGTCCGCCAGGACATCCCCAAGTCTGGAACCAGCTGTAGCTCCAGGTGTTCTAGTATGAGGACTCGGGACTCAGAGAGCACTAGACATGAGTCAGAAACTGAAGATCTCACGTGGGAGGACTTCCTGCACTGTGCAGAATGTAGATCATCATGCACCTCAGAGACAGGTGAGAGGAAAACACCAATGTTGAATAAAATGTGGTTCACTAAGGATGGACATCTGTGGATTGTTGCAGGTGAATTCAGACTGTCATTTTTCCTTTAGAGGGAGAAGGAGGTGGAACATCAGTATGTCCCCCGACTAAAAAAGAATACAGAGATGACCCTTTCCATCAGGTCTGTAAACATTTCACAATTTTCAGTTTTATTGGCGTACAGAGTGGTCTACATTCATATCATTAATGTTACTGTGTGCGTGTGTTTTCCCTGCAGGGTCATGTTCCCTGGCTGCACAGCTCCAACCCCGGCCTGGAGAGAGTGAGCGCCATTGTGTGGGAGGGAAACGAGTGCAAGAAGGCAGACATGTCTGTCCTGGAGATCAGTGGCATGATCATGAACAGAGTAAGTGGCACTTTTTGTAGTTATGAGGTGAGGACAAATGGACAAGAATCATCATACTTGACGTTTTGTCTGTATTCAGGTGAATCTTCACACTCCTGGTATTGGTTACCAGGTCTTTGGGAACCTGGTTTCAGTGACACTTGGACTCACGCCATTCGCTTACAGGTACAAATGATATCTGAATGTTTGTCAACATTTCAATATTAGATTCATCATTCTCTGACTGGTAAAGATGTAATATTAGAAAAAAATGCATGCCTAACTATAAAACCTTCCCCCTTAGCTTGACACTTTTTTTTTTTTACCTCTTGCAGACTGGCTCAGTACTGTGACTTGGATCAGCTGACAACACTTTCAGCTAATGAGCTGCTGTCTGTAGCAGTGGGAGGTGGGTCTGGATCAGATGCCTCAGTAATCACCATGGTAACGCTGAGCTTCCTGGTGCGCGTTTGCCTTATATGGCTCTTCTTCTTCCTGCTCAGTGTAGCAGAGAGGACCTACAAACAGGTGTGAGAATGAAATCTTTATTAGTTACTCTTAATATTGGAAATGTCAAACTTTCAGTATAAACTGTCAGCCTTAAAATCATGTCAGATGTGTTTACCTCTTATGTATTTGTATTACAGAGGCTGCTGTTTGCCAAACTGTTCGGCCACCTGACTTCAGCCCGCAGAGCCAGGAAGTCTGAGGTCCCACATTTTAGACTGAAGAAAGTGCAGAACATCAAGATGTGGCTGTTGCTACGCTCCTACCTCAAGGTACATTGCTGATATTTACAAAGATTTACTAAATGCACTGTTTTTTTGACTGGATAATTAAATAGTAAGTGAATGGTATGAAATTGAGCTCACTACAGCTTTAATGAGAAGGGACAAGCTTAAGTGAAATTTGTGCTGAATTTGCAGAGACGGGGTCCTCAACGTTCAGTGGATGTCATCGTGTCGTCTGCTTTCCTGCTTACGTTGTCAGTTGTCTTCATCTGCTGCGCCCAGGTAATTTAGGAGTCAAATCCAAACAAGGCTTTGACACATACGTGTGTGT
>CM047997.1:19425775-19467451 GCA_026261665.1 Melanotaenia duboulayi
ATAAATAAATAAAAAAAATAAAAAAAAAAGGATGTACATGCAATGCTACTTCACAGTTCAGATAATTCCCCTCTGAACAGAGTCGTACACAAACACAATGTACTGAACTTACAACTTTCATACGGGGTTGTGTCGCCAGAGTAGCTTTAATAACCCGGCAAAAACCAAATAAATAGCTAAAATGCTAGCTCTCTCTCAGGTGTCCCAATCAATCAATCCTAACAAGGTTTAAACACGAAAAATAAACTTTTGTCATAAAAACGACCACATGAGGTTACAAATATGTCCAAAGCAAAAGCTTTAAACAGCGATATATGCACTAACTCGCCAACATTTACAAAGTGTATTGACTTACCCGAGAAACTAGCCGATTCGTCGCCATGTTGGTCCAAGATCGCATCGATTCCTTCTTTGTTGCGCCTTTCATTATTGTATCCAATTGTCAAAATCCCATATAAAAATAAATAAAATATTACAAATATTATCTTGACATTTCATAAAACAAATCAAGGGAAGCAAATTTACATTATGCAGCTTGACTGGGTGCAGCCGCCGCCATTTTTCCCTAACAGCTGGGCTAACATGCTAATTAGCCTGTTAACCTTTGACCTCTCAGAACTTAACACTAAGGTCTTCCAGACAATGTCCTGTTTTATTACAAATAGTATAAAAACGTAGATGTATAAAATTAAAACTAAAAATGTTTTGGTTTATAAAGAACCTAACACCACCACTGCAAAAATAACCATTTGTACCTTTAGCCTTGTTCTTTGGTAAAATGTAAATTTTCCGTTTCTTTTTCAACAGCTCATTTTTAATATAGTTAAAGTAAATGCCAGACAAGAATGAAATTTTGTGCACATGCCAACCACAGGACCACATACAGAGTCAAAAACCTTTTTATTAGAACAATACAGCAGATATAAAGGTCTATTGCATCAAACACTCCCATCAGTTTGAAATATGTGCTTGAACAGACAATATGCACCCCGCAAGAGAAATAAATTAATAAAAACGAGATAAAATGGAAACAGGAAATGAGGGGGGAATTGTATTTCTTCCTCCAAGTAATAAATTCTATGATGGAAAGAGCAAATTAATTCAATTGCTCTTAAGAAACCTGTAAAATTAACATTTCAAATAATCATAGAAACAAAATTTATGACAACTCAGAATACATTTTGTTTTAATGTGCAGGTAAAAGATTTTGGTATTTCCAGAAAGCTCAGATTCAAAAAGTTCAGCTTGTATTAATCACCAAGTGAAGTCTCAATACTTGAGACCATTTGTGAGCCCTTGAAGAAGTTGTAACTTTTTGAAATTATTCTGTTTTTTGTTTTCTTTTTTTTTTGTTTGTTTGTTTTTTCTTTTTTTTGTAACTTTTCACATGAGAGAAACCTNTTTTGTTTGTTTGTTTTTTCCTTCTTTTTTTTTTTACTTTTCACATGAGAGAAACCCTCTGTCATACCTTCAGGTCACCTGATGAAATTCATTACAATGAAAAAAAAGAGGACAGAAAAAAACCCATTAAATTAAAGCTTGCAATATAATAATAGTGGATAAATAAAGATACAACTCAATTTAAGGAGAAAGAAAAAAAAAGATTTCTTAAACTGTTACTGTCAAGTGTGGAAGTGAATCTAATTAAATGTACTAAATGGGCTAAAATGAACTGCATCTGTATTAAAGTAGCGCTGCAGTTTTACTATAATTATAGCTAAATAACAGATACAATTGGGGCTTTGTTTATAAAAAATATCTCAGCTATGTTAGATGTGTTATAATAAATCATTTGAGGGCATGTCATAGAAAAAATAAACATACTGGTGGAATAGAAATAAGCTTTATCTTTAGTTACAATTTACAGTAAGAGAAATGAAAACCGCTACATAAAGGTTTTTATTTTCTATATCACAGTTCCAATTTAAGATTTTGGTTAAGTAGAAATCTGTGAAGCCCCAAGTCTCTGAGAAATGTGTTCACACTCACACAGACTGGAAAACAGAGGTCGGGATAATAACGGTGTTGCCTTCCTTTTTATGTTTTATGGTTTTTATACCAAAGGTCAACTTTACCCACAGACTTCCCACCTACACCGAAGACAGTGTAAACAGGATTTAGATGTTGGGCCCAAAAACATCCATCTTTCACACACAGATGACATAAAGTTGTTAGAAGACGACCCACCACCTGCTTTTTTTTTCCTCCTCTGTACATTTATAGATATAACGCCTCTCCTCCTCTTTAACTGACTTATCATCTAACATATTTATGTATTCTCGTCATTGTTTTATAGCATCTTTTTTCTGTATTTTTTTAAAATATATTTAATACAAATCTATAACCCAAAATTTAGAAATTTTATTTACATGAAAAAGATTTTTTTTCTCTCTTTTAAAAGTGACTATTAACCTCTTACTCCTTTGCAAACCTGCGCAATCAAAGAAGAAACAAACACACTTCCACTCATTTTTTTTTGTTTTTTCACATCTGAAAGTGAATTGGAAAACAGCATTCAGCAAAAACACCCCAAAATATGTTTTTTTAAAAAAAAAGTTTCCACCTGTAATCAGATAATTAATCCTAAAATAAAATGTAGAATTATTGGAGAGGAGCTCTGAATGTCACGCACCCTCCCAACAAGTCTCAAAAACTGCTTTACAAAACACGCTGTCTCAGAAGTGGTTTTATAGCCAAAGCAACAAAGCCAGAAGAGGTGGCAATGGACAGACTGACAGACAGAGAGGCAGTCAGTTTAAAGAGCAACCCCCTGGAGGTCATCCTGTGTGTTATGCAGCAGGAAAAGCCACTTCGGTCTTCTGTTGTAGGGGTGAGAGCATGAGTGCATTTCTGTCTGAGGAGCGTGTGTGATTCTGTGGATTATGAACCAGTGCCTCCCTGTAAAATGTGTGTCAGTAAATGAGTGTGTGGGTGTGTGCATTAAAGAGTGCCATCATCAGTGCACCCCCCTCCCGCTGTGTATCTGAACTCCTGCAGGTTGGAGACGCCGTGAAAATGAACGAAAGCTCCAGCAACAACCAAGATGTGGAACAACTGGTGGGAGTGGAACTGGCAGGGAAAAAGAGAGACAGGAATAAAAATGAGCTAAATGTATGGAACCAAAATTATAAATAAATGTGTCTAATTCATGACTGCATGTTTTTCTTCTTTTTTTTTTTTAGACACTCACCCAGATGTCACACTTGCCGGGGAAGAATCTCTCGGGGATGCGAGCAGCATAGAGACAGGCACCAGTGATGTAGAGTGTTGCCATGAGCAGCAGCCAGCCCATCTGACCAATGGTGGTTGCCTTGATCAGACCCTCACTGATAACAAAGTGCAGGGTGGGAACGACACCGCTCAGGCCCAGACCCACAAACACACCTGCAAACAATGAGAAAAATATATCAACCCTGCAACTACAAACTATCATATATATTTAAAACTGTTACTGTTAACGCAAATCTCTTAGAGTTGTGTTGAAGAGGAAATTATTTCCTTAAGGTTTGCCAAACTATCCACTACACCGGCATTGTACAAATGTTTCATGGTGATGAAGACAAGTAATGGAAGAAAAGGTTGGTGTGCAAACAACACAATAATTTACAATCATCTTTCTACCCATTACACCAGCTTAGGTTGAATCAAGAGCAAAATCAATCACTTTCACTTATATAAAATTCTGACCACAGCACATTAAATAAAGAAAAGTGTCACCATCTTGCTTTACCTGCTCTCACTCCTCTGTACTGTGGAGTGGCGAAGAAGTCGCACTGGGAGACGATGATGGCAGCCAGTCCCAGTATACACACCACTATAAGGTAGATGAAGCAGGGCTGAGGGGAGCAGTAGAAGGAATAGTACAGCCAGGGGACGAAGGAGCCCATAATGAGGAAGGCGATTCCACTGTAGTCCAACCTGAACAATACACAACATCATTACCCACCAACTGAAGAGTCATGCATCCTCCAGCAGGAGGAACTGTATTTCATAATTGTAATGTTAACTACAGAACCTTTAACGCATGTGCTTCTTACTTGGAAAAAATTTTGGACACGCCCTCAGAGTGGCAGTAGACCGTGTGGAATAGCCAGGAGAAAGAAAGGCAGAGGATGGCTCCGAGGAAAAACATTCCTATTACCACCTTCTCCTGGACTGGAGCCACGAAAGACATGTTGGGCCTGAACATGTACATGAGACCCAAACAGAGGAAAAACAAACAGCCTGTAGAGAGATTAAGAAAAGGACAAGAGTGAGAGGCAGCAGGAGAGACAAGAAAACAGAGCAAGAATAATATGGGTGATGAAAGCAAAGACAAGTATCCAAAAAGCTGTTTGTCAGAGCACGTTTGGCTAAGACTTGTCAGCATGTCTCCACTTCTTCCTCTAACTCGCTACTTTAATAAAAATTGTAGCTTTTAAAATAAATTAGTTGGATCAAAAAGTTAAATTTTTAATCAAACAACGAACAAACAAACCTTTAACAGTACTACAAATGTGTTGCACCACTGAGCTGCACCATCTCTGTCACACCACTAGGTGGGAGCAGAGAGATGCAAAAAAACAAAAACACCTTAAACAAGAGCTCATTTGTGCTACAGAAGGTAAATAAAGTAAAAACAGATTTCTAAAATAGATTCAAGCCAAAGTCTGCATATTGCATAACAAACAGATTCCAAGATCCTGACCCAAAATCATAAATAAGTCCTGGATTTAAAAAGCAGCAGCTGCTAGGCTTTCCAAAGCCTCCTTATGCAAGGTAACATGCCTGCTGCTCGTTACTGTGAAGGATTTTTGTTAATCAGCCAATCTGGTTGAATGTAAAGGTTAACAAAAGTATAAACCCAGAGCAACTTAACCTTTTCAGTTGTTCATGGATTGTCTGACTGAATCATATCTTGTCACGTTTTGCAGACGCATTGATTAACATTTAAGGTTTTAGTTTTAGATCAGAGTTGAGGAAGTGTTGGTGACCGGCTTCGTGTCTGACCTAGCAAGTGTGTCCAGATGTTTCCCGTCTCTGTGTGGATTCTAAAGATGCTTTTGAAGCAGGCGCGAAACGAAGGCATCGGAGGCCTGTGGCCGTGAAGTAGGAAATCGTTGTCCTTCAGCCAATCCGGGAGCACGTCATGAGGTATGACGCGCCACCGACCTTCCCACACCTGATGGGTTAACAAAGGACAAAGAAACGTCTCAGTCGGGCCTAAAGGCCTGTGCAAAGATAAAAGGTTCATGAGAACATTGCATGTAATCAAATTTAAATTTCCTTAATTAGAAGCAGATGGTGGTTTACGGGATGACCCAAATACAGGATGTGTGTGTTTTTTGTGTGGCGTGGTGTACAGTGTATGAGTGAGTGTGTAGTGTAGGTGTCAGTGTCAAATTAACAGAATTGGGGTCAAGCCATGTAAATAAATTAAGTGAAACCTGATATGGTAAACATGGCCAACACAGAGAGGAGAGAGAACCCTCTGACAGTTTGTGTCCAGCGATTAAATTTACTAATTTACTACCTGCTGGTTGCTATTCCAGAAGAGTCTCGGTATGTGTGAGAACTCACGTCCCGCTGTGTCCTCTAAACACCAGGCACTAAAGGTGGCTTATAGTGTCCTTTTTTTCTATTTATCTTAATGTCTATTAACTTGTTGGCTGGAAATATTTGATCAAGAAAGCTGCAGGACATAAAAATCTCCTCTTTAAAACACCTGGGAAGGGTTAGTGAGCAGAGGAATTGAAGGTGCAGCCATCATAAACATCTGCACCAAAACATTGAGTAGAAGGACTAGTGGGGAGTCTGCATTTGGTGCATACCTTGTGTACAAACTCTTCCACCTTCTCCATGGCATGATGAGCTTGCAGCAATGGAGTCATTCCCATAAAACCTTCATCGCTGCTTTTTTCATCCTCTTCCTGCAGCCTCTCCTCTTCTTCTCTTCCTCTGTCGTCATCTTCATTCATCCTTCTCTCCTCGTCACACTCTGGGACATTCTGGGGGGGTGAAAAAGAGGAAAAATAGTTTTAGTAAAGAGGGCTTTTCAGAATGTGAAAGTTTGGTAACAAGTCAGTTATTTTAGTGAGCATGAGGAAAAGAATAAAACATTAGACAGAAGATCTTTAACATCAACCTGCTTTGAGTACATTTTTGTTTTTTGATCCAGGCTTTAAAATCCTGACTTATGTAGAAATAAAATTGAGAATGACAGAACTTTGTTCCTGGGTCATCACTTATAAGTGTAGACCGGTGGCATCTAACGTGACATAACTGCAAATCTGATTATTAATATTTATTTTATATTAATCCCAGCAGGGAAAGTCTTTCTCTGCATTTAACCCATCCTAGTTGTTAGAAGCAGTGGGTTGCTAGATTCCAGCGCCTGGGGAGCAGTTAAGGGCCTTGTTCAGGGGCCCACAGTGGTTTTACCTTAGTTGCTAGCCTGGGGACTTGAACCCAGGTTCCCCAAGCCCAACTCTTTAACCACAAGGCTACCACTGCCAGTGTTGTCTGTCTTAGACTCAGTTCAATATGACATAGAAAAGAACATTATGTGTTGTGCTGAATAATCCTGCCACAGATCCACAGTGGACACTGACAGCAAGAGCAGGAATGTTTCAAATTTAATTATAAGAAAAATGTCTTAATAATTTTGACACTTCACACAAGGGCTGGGCGATCTATCGGATACTAAATCATCCTGAGAGGTTTTACGTACAAATTTGTAAAACAGCTATCTCGCAAACATGGAGTACAAACTGTCCCATCTCTCACTCTTTAGCTTCTCTCACTCACAGCAGACAGCTCACTCCCCCGCCCCTCCAGAAAACTCGCCTGAACACGTATGTTGTAGTTTCAGGAGAAACTGGAAAGAGGCATGTAGACATGGAGTATGCAGCTAGCTAGCAAGCTAGTTTACGAGCGTTAAGAGATGGAAGCTGAATGTGAGATGTCCATTTTAAACAGCAATAAGCCTCAGAAATGACGACAATGATGAGGAGACCGATTGTTCAGCTGTGCATGTTTCCTGATGAACGCCGGAGCAGGAAACTCCTCCAGCTGCTTCTCCTCCTCTAGATGCTCTTATTATTACAAAAGCACAGATCGTAGATATTTTTATCTATTTTATAGGTGGCTGACGTGAAAACTTCTAATGTGTACACGACATGGCATGTACAGACATGACGTTCTGTAATTACATGTCAACATGAGATAAATACAAGATCAGGCTGTTTAGTTTTTATAATAAAAGGACAAAAAGCTTAGATTACTTCCGTTGGGATCTGAAGAAAAATAAAAATAGCCTAAATAATAAAATAAGATTGTATTTGAATATAAAATAATTAACCATTGTTCCCCCCCTAATATAATGGGGGGGGGGGTTAAATGTTTATGAGAGCAGGTCCCTGGTAAAAATGAAAAAATGAAATTAAAAAAATCACAATGAAGTTAAAATTAGCAGAGTTTACTTAAATCCTACTGGTGTCTTTTTAGGCATGATGATGTTAAAATTTAACATTTACACAGTGCTTTAGAGGAAATTTTAAAACATTGATATATATTATATATATTGTGGAGTGGGATAAAAATGTAATTATTACAGTTATGGGCATATGGCCCAGGGCTGATTCACACATTAACAAAAGAAGATCTGGGATTAAAATGTGATTTTCTCTTGTATCCAAGGCAATACCAGTTATAAACAAGTGCATAAAATAAAGATAAACAAGGGCGTTTTTATTCCTTTTTAATCAACAATCATTTAACTGCCCTTGAAATCTGAGTTCTGAATCCCAGGATGTAATAAATGTGGAGAGATAAAAAGAAAGGAATCTTTTTACATGTATAAACTATGATATAAAGTACAAGGAAGAACAACTACGTGGATTGTGCTCTTCTAACCCAACAGTTTGCAACCACATTATTTTATTACAGTGCTAAAATAAAAGTATTTCAAAAGGAAACAGCTGATATTTATGAAACAAATGTAGATATCTGTCTAATCACCTTTATATTAATGGCTTAAACAGCTTGAATTTAATGTATGGCTTTTTAATATATAGCTGTTGCAGCTTTACGTGCGTGTTGATAAATATGCAGCCGTTTATCATTTCTGGCATGTGAACAATCACTCACACAGACTAAACGATGTGTGGATTCAGATGGGGGACAATGAATAGTTCTCAGCGGCACATCATGCATTATAATATGCAGACAAGATTTTTTTAAACTAAGACATACACACACTACTTTCCCACTTTATTCTGAACACAGATGATTATTAAAGACGTGTTCAGCTGTTGCTTTTGCTCCACATGAGACAAGAGTAAGAAAATTAGGGTGGAAAACGTATATGGGAGTTATGTAGAAATTCATCTTTTAGATCATATGTTCCATGTTTGTTTTTGTTACAGCTATCTGCTTATCATGTATTAATGTGTGTGCATTTGCAGAACTAAATCAAGCATGAAGACAGATTTCAGTCAGCTGTAATGTAATTAGGAGGGCAAACACACACACACACACACACACACAGCTGAAGGCAAGCATCTGTAAAACCTTAGTCCCATAAATCTACTGTGTTTCAAAGCCAAGACGAAGGTGACACCTGAGATCATTTCAGAGTGAGTGTGTGTGTGTGTGTGTGTATCTGTGTGCTTATAATTCTGCACAATATATGAGCGGAGGGTTAAATGGATAATTTCCAAGTAGTCACGTGTGCCCTGCAGTCTGTGTGAACAGAAAGCTCTCATGTGTCCATGTGTGCATGAAACATAAGTAAAAGCTTAAATCCAGATCCTAGTTTCAGGGTTATTCTTAAAAAGAGGGTGAAAATCAGCTGATCTCAGAGTGTTTGTGTGTAGGACAAAAAGGGTGTCCTTACAGATTATCCAAAATAAAAATGATATAAATATACATGCATAGACATTCACACCTACACAAACACTGAGCTGAATGATACACAGTGACACGCTCAGATACATGCAACATGCAAGCTGCTGCTTTAAAGCACTGAGCTGCACTGGTTTCACACGGCCTGATCAAATTCTTAATGGTAGCATAACAGAAACTACTATCATAAAGTATTCTAAATAAATCCTTGCACTGGTGACCGACCCAACTTAAATTCTTTGTATAAATGTCACCAGCACAACAACAGAAACCTCATGTTTTCTGAGTAACAACAGTTCCGATGCACCAAACGAAATCCAGATTGTGAAACCAACAGGGCTGTGGTTTAGCAGCAGGTGACGCAGACGGTTTGAATTTGATTTACTCTATAAGATTTTCTTCAAGATCACTTGACATACAGCAGTAAGTCAGAAACACAACTTAACCTCAGTCATCCAGTCTCCAACAAGTCATTAGGGCAGAGGTTGTGGAGTCATATTTCGTTCTGTGTGGAAGTGTGTGTGTGTGCAGCCAAAGATATGATCCCATCCCTCTCTGAAATGTCCAACCATAGCTGAGATAGTTCATTGTGCGACTAAAACAGCCCGACTGTCAGTGCAGCCAGGTTTGCTGCTCATCTGACACATCCACGTGTTTCTATTTTCTCCAAAAATCATAAGAATAACCTGAGATTATTTTCAAACACCAGGTTAAAGTTAATATAAAATTTAACTGGAATGTTTTCATATGATCTGACCTACACAATACACCAATAACACATCTGAATCTCGGTTAACAAAAAGAGGGAAAGAGTAGTTTTCTAGATATTTGAGCACCTTCTCATTTCCTGGAAACAGTTTAAGTTGTTGATACTTATCTTGCATCCTGGGGCATGTACTAACTACAACTGGGATTTTTTTCACGTCAGAGGAAATTCTGTGGGATGGTGGGCAGTGACCTATCAGGCCAGTGGAGCTGACCAATAAGAGCAGACTGTGCCTTTTTTAGGAACTGTCAGCAGGCGTAAAGGAAGACCAAAAATTATCTAAACACTTTCTGGTTGTTAAAAGCAGACAACAAACTTCAGCTTTAGGGGGAAAGTAAGGAATAGCAACAACTAAAGACTGTAACTGATGATTAATTCATTATTAATTATTCTTAGTGTGAAAAATACCATTAAAATATCCTAAACCGAGCCCCAGCTGAGCAGAACCCAAGGTTTACCATCATAACCAAAGAATGACAGCACATCTAGATCTGTCAGTGTGTGTGTGGCTGCAGTGACAGTCTGATAAAGAGGTACAGCAGACACACCCTATGATTCAACACCACAATTGGGCTACTCAGGACTTATTTTTTATGACATTATTTTCCTCTCAGGTTAATTTTCTTCCCATAAAAAAGTCAGGATATGTTCTATAATAATTTAAGAGTGTGAGTTTATTGGTTTAAAATAAAATATTAAAACAAAAGATAGTAAGGATAAAGAAAAACAAATACAGGTTGTTCCTAAGGTTGGGCCATTAACACAAGCTTTATATCCAAATCTGAAAATAAGAGTAAGATGAACAGCTGAAAGATGCATTTCCTGTTTCATGTCTTCACTTCGTCTCTCTTGTTTCTCAGTTGACATGAAGGTCTGGTTGTATAAATTATGTAGATTACATAAGTAAACCTCAAGGCCTTTTACAATGCTTTCTGGATTCAGCAGCAAAAGATCATTTACAGCGTAGGGCATTTGCAAGATGGCGCTCAACATTTTTCATATAAGCACAAGAGAAGAAACTAGTCTTGGTGGAACAGATGTGTACAAAAGGATATCTCTTGAGATCCATGTTTACGCAAGATTAAATGAGGCAGTTTTTCCTAACTGCCCCTTAAGACAAGATTTTTCTTTACTATAAAAACAGACATTAAGCTCCCCCCAGACTCATTAGCCATTCTGTATGTAGCTCGGACTACTGACTTTTAACTGACTAATGACTGATCATATGCACACACACCTGACTCATGCATGTGTTCTGTGTGATATGAGGTATCCCCTCCCCTTTTATTCAGCTCAGAAGAACTCAACAGTCGGGTAGCAGGAGATAAGGTTTGAGAAGAAGCGAAGGGGGGGGAGTATTCAGAAAAATCTCTTGGAATTTTAGATTCAAGGTAAACAAAGTATGATGAGGGTGGGATGCAGGAAACAGCAGCCAGCCAACAGGAATCCAACTGAAACCCTGTGGACCCATGACTGCAGTCTGAGCAATCTGAAGAGGGAAGAGCTCACCCTTGTACACCATAAACTCTACACAGCAGGGAGTCTCGACATGTGATTCACATGTACCATGCGTGCTTGAGACTGAAGAAGAAACCCCGACCCTTTTAAACAGCATGTTGTAAAGACACACACCCCCACACACGGTTTGTCCTCCAGACACAGTGTTCTCTGTTACTGCCCGTGACCACGAGGAGAGCATGGAAAATCTACATTAGCATAGTAAAGTGGCATAGATTTTTATCTAACTGCTCACAGCTGGAGGGCTTAAATCAAAGGTTTTTATGTTTTTTAAGCCACTTCAAAGTTTTTCCATGTCCTGTCAGATGAAGAATGGACATTTAACTGGGCATACTCTTCCCCTGCGGGGCTGGGAGATATTTTTAAAAAATTCATAAAACAAATGTGACCTTAGCTGCTATCTAAGAGATTTTCTTCAGCTTTTCTTATCTGTATTTAGTTTTTGGCTGTTTGGACCTGGACCTGGACCTGTTCCCTGGGTGGTCACAGCTCCAAATACAGAGGTGAACACACTCAATGTGGACTCAGACCACATTCAAATCATATCATTATCTGTCCTTGAGACATTCTGGGACCATCTACTGAACTAATGTGACATGCAAGCAAAGTGGATTTAGCCTCCATCAAAGCTGCCAGCATGACGCAGGCTGTGTGTTCATTCGCATGGAGAAATAACTGAGATCTGATCCACTTGTGCTTAGATCACCCAGGACATGTGAGCACCAAATGTGAACAGTGTCTAAAGAAAGCTTTGCAAAAGTGTTACTCGACACCTAAAAGCAACTTCACCTAGTTGTACAAATCAGCCTAGTTTTAACCACAACTAGATGGCAGGAAGCCAAATTAAAAAGACTAAACTGAATCCAACAATAAGGGATTCAATGCATTATAATTAGGAAGAACACTGATATAATCTAGTGAGTGTGTGGCCAATTAAATCAAGAGGATAAAAAATGAGTTAGTAAAAGTTGATGAATTATTAAACCAACTGTATGAAAAATAAAACATTCTAGACAACAACAGGACCTGCAAAGGATAACTGGGACTAAACTTTGTGGGCTGTTTACAGCTTTCTGTTTTTTGCTAAAGCTGGTGTTTCACTTCCTCTCTCATGTTGCCAATGCATGTGTGTCTACCAGTGTACATTACATATTAGAGTTCCAGTGTAAATGAAAAGTTTATATTTTAATAATCATGAGAATGTTTCAACCAAGCAACTAACCATATCCAGAGCACCTAACTAACAGGCAAAGAAAAAGAGCAGCAACCCACTAAATCTGATCTAAACAGGATGTGTGATGCCAACCCCAAACCAATGCTGCATGTACACAAGCACATTTGAAGACACTCGCTGACACCTACACAAAATGTGGAATAATTCTAACAATGTTTGTGGAGTGTTAAGGCAGGCTGCCCTTTCTGACTGGGGCAGGAGGCCTCTAACTCCTCAGGTATCCGTGCTGTGTTACAGCAGGTAAAAAGGTTGAACACGATCACGCACACAGAAGCAAACAATAAACACACAGAAACACTATTGTGTTTCTGCTCAACGGCTCTCTGCTGTTTGCCTTTCACACTGAACAATAGGACGGCGGCTTTGCCTGCGTACGCACACGCGCAGTCTAAAAAGGAACACAAATGATGCCTTGGAGGGAGCGTGTCTGGCACATTTGTGTGACTAGTTCGATAGGCTGAGCCCAAGAGACGCTATCAGAGAGATTTCTGATAATGTGTTTGCAAATCTTCCAGGAAAAAGTTTGTTTATAGGCAATTACAGGAACTATGATTCTTAAATATATTCAGTAACAACATCACTTCATACTTAGACTGGAAATAAAACAGAACATCAGGCAGAGGCAGATCTGACTCCATTCTAATGTTGCGCTAATTACTATAACACAGGGTGACTCATCATCGAGCGTGCAGAGCCTTGAAGGTGGTGAAGTTGTCAATAAAAGGAGGTGGTGAACGTTGAAAGCCTTTGGAAAGAAGCTCGTAATCAAACCTTGCAAAATCAAGATCCATGAAGCTGCTGTAACAGCTGATTATATAATAATCTATTCTTTGTTAGCAACTATTTCTGAAGACATGCCCCATAACACTTAATGTCAAACTGGTCTGTTAGAATGGTCAGCTATGGCAGAAAACATTTAAAGTCTGTCTTCACAGACCTTTCTTATCCACCATTAATAACATGTCTTCTACTCTTCTTATCACAATGTAAAGAAGTCTGATTTTGTCAGATTTTTTTTTATGTTCAGTTTATGCTCAGTGTTTTCTGAACTCTAGAGTATGATATTATAATGATATATAATTTTAAAATGTAAAGATATTGTTTTTTTTTAGCTTTTAAAACACATTAGAAATTTTAAAAAGCGTGTACACAATCAATGTGGTCGAATTGATTAACCCACAGAAATTATTAATGATTTTTGTTTGTGTGTAGGTGTATCTGTCACATCAACACAGCATTAATCTGGATGAAAACACAGGTTGAACAAGGTTTCAACATTAAAAAACGTGTACAGACTTTAATTTAGAAGAATACTCCAGTATGGCATACTGAGTATATACTGGTCAGCATCAGTTGCCCCTATTAGTAACGCCTTTTAAATTATTAACATGACTATGTGTGTTTTGGTGGGATACTTTTACAGTTTGACCTGGTAAACCCACACTACTCACTCCACTTGGCTCTGAATCAACCACATGACAGCATGCGAGGGCCTGTGTTGGATACTCACTCCATTGTGTGAGGGGTACTCTGCGGTGCTGAGGTGACTGGCTGAAGAACCTGAGGTTGGCGTGTCTTCTTTCGCCCGTGGACTCATGGGATCTGTTGGTGTAAAATTTGCGGCGTTTTCTATGAGGTTTGAAGTTCTGTGTCGCAGCACAAAGGTTGGGCCGTCGGCCCCACTCGTCTCTCCTCCGTCCAGCTTGAAACGCTGGACGTGTCCTCCGCTGAAAACTGAAGGAAACTCTGCTGAGGCTGGACAGAAGCCTTCTGGTTGCAGACACCAGCTGTGACAAGACCTGAGCAAAGCACCAAATATGGATAGAAGTCAAATGAAAGGTATAATTGAAATATATGGGAGCAGTCAAATGGAAGACAAACCTTGATTCCAGTTGAAGTTGCTGGACTGGAGAAACAGCTGATTTAGGATTATATGGGACAATGGTGGAGAGGAACTGCAATCCAGGGGGAGATAAAGAGACAAAAAACAAATTGGGAGACAAAGCAGAGAGAGAGAAAAAAGAAGTTAGTCTCAGTTTATATCTTTAAATCTAAAATTCTAATAAAAACACATAAAATTTGGAAAAATGACTATATTTGTATCTGTTTGGGTTTATTTATCCTGAGTATAATTAGTGGAGGCACGAGTTGTTGATTCTATTTCAAAGGTCAACAGTTTCAGTCCTTTTCACTCACTGGCCTGCAGAAACATCACAGAAGTCCATTCGTTCAAAGTATTTTTGAAGCCATGCTTGAGACAAAAATTCCAGTAGTAAGTCCTTTGTTATGCCAATGTTATCAAGGTCTTCACACACTGCATCTAATAACAGCCACAGCCAATTAGTAGCTGCCAACTTGCTGTCATGGTGACTTGCTTACTGACAAGAGGTGTCAAGGACAGAAACACGAGATGCACAAAGGAAGTTGATGTGTTCCTTGTTGAGAAACTGTTTTACTGCACAGTTTCAGCTTGGAAACAGTCTTAGGGGCTGCAAAGTGGTGGATTAGGACCAAAAATAAAACGCAGCCAACTATAAATCTAAACAGCTGCTGTACGGTAACCTAAAGCTCCTTTCAAACACAAGTTGTCACAAGTCTTAATTGTCATTGTGGGGTTTCATAACACGAGCCAAACCTTGAATTATTACCAATTAAAAAGGTTCTACTAAAAACTGAGGAAAACAAAATATCTGCAGGTTTTTACAGCATCTTAGGAAAAACAGCCACCACAGCTTTAATCTTCTGTAAATGATAAATGAAGCAGCATATACGCCTTTACCCGCTTCTCTGATAGAAAAACAAGACTGTGCTCCAGAGAAGCCAAGTCAATGTAAACATGTCCCCAAGTTGAGCACTGAATGCTTCATTTACACCACCTTCCCGAGGGCCTGATATACATTAAAAGATTATACACTCAGAGGAAAAGTAAACACAAAGGAATACATGAGCACTACTTGCAAATACACACAAACAACTAAAGACGTTATCTGTAACAGTCATTTAAGTACACAAGTATAGAGGGAGATAACAGAATACTGAAATACTTAAAAAGGAAGGGTGAATAGATGACACAAGAAACTATTGGATCAAGATAATTATCAAAATAAATTAAGGTCCATGATACTGACCAAAAGACAGTGGCCCTCGTTTATCGAACAAACATGGAAATGAGCGCACGTGTGATCGGAGAAAGGATCTTATGATTGGACGTGTGATTCATGAAATGCTTGTATGTGACCGATCCCAGTTTTAAGAATGATCGGGCCTTGACAAATGCGGCGGCTGAAATCCATCGTCATGTTACACACTTCATTATTCATGATCCAGAGGCCTCGCCCAATGAGGTCAAACCATGGAGGGAAGACGTTTTGCCAAAATAAGATGGATCATGAAGGCAGTCAATAGCCTTGTTGTTGCTGAACGGACTCCGGCTGAGGTAATAGACTCAATAAGTAACCTACGTATGTCCATAATTAATGTTTTATTTTTCATTTCAGTAGCCCATTCCTGGTACTTGAAAGTCACAATTCTTTAATTTGCACAACTTCCTTAAACGACACAGGAGAGATCAATGAAAATTAAAAAACAGTGACTAAAACTTTTTCAACCTGCTAAACGTCTGTTTACTTGCATTAGCTAAGCATTATTGTGTTCAAGGTACTCTTACATGAAACTTTTTATATCGACCAAAGGAGAAAACTGGTAGCCAATAGCATTTCTACCTGTCCAGTAAAGAACTGCACATTTATATAAGAAACATTAGTTTCGGAATCAAACACTTCTACTTCAGAAATAATCTTATCTCATCTCTTTCCTTCCTCTTTTTCTCCAAACAGCCAAATTTGAAGTGAGGCATTTTGTGGGTAGCCGCAGCCTCATTTTTTACATGAAAAGTTACATTTCACAAGCTCCTGACTAGCTTGTATAAGTTTTTTTTGACAGATATTTTTGCAGCTGTAGGGAGTTCCCTGGGTAATGGTCTCTTGTGACCCAAGTGCCACACAAGAACAAACAGCCCTTCTGAGAAAATGAAACACTGATAAGGTTTGTTCTGTAACTAACTGCGTGGCACTGGGAAGACTATGGGGACAAAACTAAATGTACAAATAAAAAAAGATTACCTGGGGAAAAAAAAAACATACTCTTGAGCTAGTAAAGCTTCATGTACCGTTATTTGTATTCTTTTTTAGAGATGAAAGCATAACTAAATACACAACTGCACCTATAAGCACAATCATTGGCACTACTTGTAAGAAACAGACATAGTAGCAAAACAAACAGAAAAGACTGGACTGATCCCACACTGACATAAAAGTCGATGGAATTCAAAGTACAGTGAGAAGAAAATGAAAATATATAAATATTGTTTTTCTATTATCACACACCCAAACCCAACAGGAATTCCCAGAATTCAACCTGTTTCCAAATAAGTTTCAATTCTCTAAGAAAAGCTAACACATGCGTGTCCACAACAGGATGCAAGATGAATAATGTGACAGTTCGGGGGACTCATTTCCATTGGGCGGGGATTTCTGAAAAACATCACACCTTTCATCCCTTAGTTTGGTTTGTGTTCAAACTGCACGTAACTGAAGCAGATCAAACCGGCTGGACAACATCACTTATTTAAAACAACTGCTTGCTAGGGGGCGATACTAAAATAATAAAAAAGCAGAAAGAAGAATACAGCGTTCCTTGATTTCTTCAACGCAATTAAACAGTAAAAGATGGCGCCAGACGATGCAGTCTTTGACAGAGTCTTGCAACGAGTCGAACAGCGTTTTTGTGGCTAAAAATGACATAAATTAAATTTCAGGGGTATGAGTGGATATTTATTAAGTGCAGATGGGACACGCGTGACAATTTGATTTATTTTTCTTTCACCTTTTCTTATTTATTTTTGTGGACTTGACAAATGCTGTGTTTTACTTATTAGATGCCTGGGTCACATTTACTGCGAAGCTTTGCAAGAGTATTTCCAAACCTTGTGCTTATTGCGAGGAATTTTCTTGTCATCCTGGCATCCAGTGCAGCCAGTTAGAAAAAAAAAAAAAAAAAAAAAAGAGAGATTTTTCAACTGGTGGTTATGTGATTCAGGAACAGAAAACACAACTGAAACCAGGGATGATGGATGATATCTTGTTTATGCAGCAATCTCCCAATCAAATAAAAAAAGCTCCCAAGTGGCAAAATAACAAAGACTATAGGGAGGTAGTCCAGTGGTTCAGTGCAATGCGCAAGTTAAAAAAATATATTAATAGCAAGTTTTGCTTAAAATAAACCTTCAAATATGGGTCTATTTACTGTGTTGTTGTGTTTTCCTTTTATTATTGTAAATGCCAACGATGACAAATCACTATCACAATGATATATGAAAGAAAAAATAAAAGTAATGTAGCTTTCAAGCAGATCAGAGTCCGCTTCTTTGGTCCACATCAGAGTGCGGTTGGTGTTCACGCTGCGCCAAACAAATGAACCACGGTCCATTTAAAGCGGACCAAACGTGCCCTAATAGTAATGTTTCATGCTGCGTAGCTATAATCACAATGGCTCAACTATGTGCTGTTACTTCCTCTATTAAAGTTTTAATGTGTGGTTCAGTCAAACAAACTAATCACACAGTCAAGTTTACCATCTGCTTTGCTTTTACGCAAGTTAAAGTAACTCAGAAAATATCATTAACTAGCCCATCAGTGACTCCACATGGAGGAATGGACACAAAGGATAAAAACTGCCACCTAAGGAAATCATGGCCTGCTTGCTGAACCTGCTCTCAGATCATATCTTCATTAGCGTACTCTGGAGGTGCATTTTCTTTTATTGAAACTATAATTTTAGTGTCCTGTGCTTTTGTTCCATAGCCCATAGATAAAAATCAAGCAGGTGATTCCAGCAATATTTCAAAGTTCGGTAAAAGTTTAAAAAGCAGTAATCTTACAGCATATTATCTGAATTCCACTTTTAAAAATGAATATTTAATCCTTTAAACACTATCAAGTCGTGGTGTTATAGCAGCTTTGCTCTTAATATAGATCATTTTACTTAACACATAAATGGTATTGATGTGACCCAGAAGTCAACACCTACAATATTCTGAGTGCACATATCTGAATGGGCAGCAGGTGTCATGCAGGGAATAGCAATTTCAATAAAATGACTAATCTTTAAATATTAATATTACTGTTATGACCTGTAATCCTAATTAACCTAAATGTTCAGATTAAAGCATACAGATGGCTTTCTGTGAGTCACCAGTTTAAAATAAAAACAAGAAATCAACATCAAGTTTATTGATCGGGTACATTTGTATTTTTATGAAAACAGCAGCAAAAAAAAAAAAAAAAATGAAAAGTCTCCAACTCTGACAATATTTTAAGTATATTCTAACCAAGTATATTTCTTCTGTATTGTATACAACAGCTTCTAGCTATAGCAGGGGCTGTCATCGTACGATATTAATCATCAGGTTAAGAGGCAGGGGCTCTGCTCCCTGGAAGAACCAGGACAACAAACCTTTCTGATTGGTTTCTGAAGGGAACATTATTGATTGGTGTTTGACATGATAAGAACTGTGACCAACTGTTCAAAAATCTCCCTCTCACTCTCTTATCTGCTGNAGAACTGTGACCAACTGTTCAAAAATCTCTCTTATCTGCTATTTCTCATTGGGATGTGCTGCATGAGGTGATGTTTCTTGCTAAACTAAATGTAAACACTGTATTGGTGTTGCTTTCCAAGGTAAAGTTAAGACATATTTGGAAATTTATTCATTAGCTTTCTAGCAAAACAATAAATAGAATAAAATAAAGACAAATTTATGCATAAACAAGTCATCAGGAAGAAAACTAGAATTGTGTCAAATCCGCGTGAAGTCAGTTACCAGGAAATGGAAAGTAGTGAGAAACTGGCTTTATAAATCAATCCTGGAAACCAAAAGACAAAGCAAACAGGAGTCAATAAGAAGGAGATAAGCAAGTAAGTAAGTAGGTAATTAAGCAGACAGATTATTCTTTTCTTTTTGTTTATCCTCCAGTTAAAGTGGAGAAGAGGTGAAAGCTGAAGAGCAGAAATGGGAAAAAAGGAAAAAAGAAAAAGGAAGTGAAAGTTACTTGTCGTTAATAAGTAAAGAGGAGCCATTTCTCACCAGTAATTTCTGCAAAAGGACGGTGCTTTGTTAAACCCTAAGATGGTAAACATGGTAAATTTAAAAATAAATTACAGCTAGAATGAGGTGGTGGTTGGGTGAAAAAAGTGTGTTTTAAGAGGAAGTAAACTGCAGATGAAAGCAGTGAGTGAAAGCATTACCTCTGCACATGAAAAAAAAAGGAATAACTGTTTGAAGGAAGGACAGAAAGTGTCAGTCAGTAAACCTGCTTTGTCACATTGTCTGGCTGTCTCATCTAAACTATGACTCTGAACTGCATGAATGTTTGTTGAGTAATGACGCCAACATGTAGGTCAGGGACTGTTTGACAGTAAGAAATGTTTTCTTTACTCCCGTTCAACAGAAAGCAAATGTAGGACAAAGGTCAAGCTGCATAGCAGAAGTACTGTGCAGCTGCTGCATTTACTGGATAAATATTATTTTTCTTAAACAGATAAGCTGGTTACCTGAACAAACTATAGATAAGAGACCACATTTTCAAAATTCATTTCAAGGCAGTGAACACAAGAGAGCAGGTACTGCTGCTCTCCTCCAGCTCCTATCAAGCTACGTCTTCTAGTTTGGTGAAGTCACACTGATTTAAATTTACCAAGAAGAACTAAACACTCTGATTTTAAGAAAAGTTTGAGACATGTAAGTTTATACAGCACCGTCCTTGTCAGTGTTTGCAATCAGCTTTTCAGCGGTGAGTGTTAGAGGCTGTTAAACAAGTGTGACTTCTTTTTCTCCAACATGCGCATGCTATGAGTCACTTCATCAGATATGGCTTGCAACATGTCACCTGCTGTGTCATTGCTTTCTCCATCTAATACACAGGGTCACAAAACAAACTGTGTTACACCAAGATGTGGCAAATCCACTCCACACGATTGCATGCAAGCTCTATTTCGTCATCAGAATTTCCTTAAGCAATGTCATGGAAGAGACTGACAGCAAACATTATATAATATTCAGTTTAGAACACACAATAATCAAACTGAATGCATTTACCTTGCGTTGCTTAATGTCAGTGTTATGCTGAGCCTTCTGATGAACTCATACACCGGTTGTGCGAGTCAAACAAATGCAACAGTCAAATGTAAAAACAGGTTTCACAGGTCTAGCCATTTAAAATGAATCAAAACAAGTTTATACTGATCTGTATCTAGACTCTAGTCTAAAAAAAAAGGTTTTTCTGACATGCTATTTCACAATATGAAAGTCATTTGAAACCAAATAACTGGCCTTGCTATGCTTATTTAAAACATTTAAGCAAATTAGGTCCACACCCAAACAGATAAATGGCTGAATACACTATATGATACGTAAAATGACTACATATCTTCTTCTTATTGCCACTTATCTCTTCTAATGCATCTTATGCACATTACATAACCATTTTAAGATCAATGTCCAGTCCAGTACAGACATGTCAACCGTTGGGAGTTAAAAAAGGGGGCTTCTCTGCTGTTAACATCAGTCCTAAAGCCATAAATTCAAATAGATAAAACCTCCCTGTGACAACACATTCTGAACAGCACCCTTTGAACAAAATGGCAAACCTGGCCTCTGACCTGCTGTCATGTTTTGTCAGTCTATTGCCCTCTCTTTTCACACTTTGCCTCTAACTGTATTGGTCAAAAATAAATATCTGTGGCTTGAAAAGTCAGGGTCAGAGTGAGTTAGAACTGGACTGAAATGAGCATGTGATTCTTAATCATTGTGGGAATTCTTCTGTGTCAGCTCTCATTAAATCTTCTATGTCCTTAAACCCCGACTTCACATATTAAGGTAAACTTAATGTCATTAGCTGGCTTTGATTTTTTTTTCCTTTAAGTGCCTCAGTAGTTTTGTCCCTTCAAAGTGATTCATTCTGTAATTTTATCAGCCTCTCCACTGAAATGTGAGTGCAAACATTGTAATCTTTATTGTACTTCTACCATGACTTTGTTTCTCCTTCTAAATATTTTTCAGATACATGTATTAGTTGGCAAACTCCCTCTGATTGAACTGCGTTTCTTCCTCTGGTAGGGGGTTGGAGAAACTAACTTTAAATATGGGGCAGTCTTTTAAACCTGTTGTGGGACACCACATGGTTGTTTTTACTTTTCTATGAGGCTGTACTGAGACCTAAATTTAAAAACAACCAACACATACATACCTACGAAACTTAGCCTTAACTTGCTTGGAGCTTCACATGGGTGGGGTTATCCTCTTGGGTGGATCAGTGTTATACATTAAGGATGGCCAACAAGTTTGGCATGTTTTTCTGCATCAAATGTAACACATGATAATTAAAGTGGGTGTCGCCTGAGTTTTTGATCTTATGATTGAGAGCTAAACAAAGAGAGTCAGTGTGATAGGGACCACACACATGTACACACATTACTACCATTAATTTACACATGATAGGCATAGTGGTTGGTGGAAAAACATACACAAGAATAGATCATCCAACAGGTGACTGGGACGTTTCTTTTCCAAGAAAAGTTGACAGCTTGTCTTAAGCAGCTTTTTGACTTTATATGAAACAAGTAACCTTTTAAACATGTCTCATACATTTTAAATTGTGCCATCAAATACTTCACAGATGGTTTTTTTAAGCCACAACTCCCCAAAAACATAATTTCCTCAAAGAAAAACAGGATTTTATGAAGAGTGGCATCCACCAACCCATAATGAAATTCCTCTATTTTAAAAATGAACAACTCTCATGTTAACTTGAGATTTGGGAGTCCCAAGTGGGCACTACTTCATTTTAAGGGGTTAAAAAGAAAAAAAATTCAATGCCAGTCTCATAGACTTGTGTGCAATAGCAGAAAAATCCACCAGAAAGAAAATCCATGCAACATGGTTCATATACTGCCAGTATATAATCGTTCCCCAGCTGTTTGGTTTATCTGATAGTGATCTAGCAACTCTGAACATAACTAAATGTGCAAAACCCACAAGATCTAAAAAATTAACATCACAAACGTCATTAATCCTCTAGGGCTCAAAGTAAATAACACTAGGGACGCATGGTGCCCAAATTAAAAATCAAAGATAATTAAAGACCTCACTCTTAGACTCTGCATGGTACCAAGCCCCCACCAACTGTGAGAGGACCACAACAAGGCCACAGCACTGTTTGCTCTGCTGGTAAACACGATGCAACAAAATAAAGTGGCTTTAAAGCACCAGGTGGTAATTCAAAACTGGGTCAAATGGAAAAAAAAACAAGAAACCTAAAGCTATAAAGTATACATTTCGTTAGTGGCTGCAATAAAAAAAAAATAGGATATTAAGTTGTTTGCATTTTTGTTAAATAACAGTTAAAATTAGCTAAATGTAGATTTCATTCACTGCTCCTTGCCACAGTGTGAAAGTTGATTGTTGCCTTCTAACAGGTTATGTTCTGTCATTATCAACTAAAAATGTGGTAAGTGTTGCACTACTAAAACAAACTAATTCATCTACGTTTTCATATTATTTTGCTTTGTCCACACAAAAAATGGTTTTTGACTTTCAAATAATCATATATATATATTACACATATATATAACACATTATATATAACACATTATATACATTAGATGTATATCTAACACATTCAGAAACACAAACATATGCCTTTCAGTGTTATTTACACTCTGAGGTGTTTAGGTTTAAGATGATTACTGTGCTAATGTACATCGTAATTAACTTACAATAAGCTTATTTAGTGCAAGTGTCTGTAGTCTACATACTTTTTAGGCAACTGAATAACAACATAAGCATTTTACACAAAGGTGTTTTTTGTTCTTTTTGTTTTCCACATGCCACTTTCTGTTTTGAAAGTTGCTAGAAAAAGGACAAAAAAAAGCACAAAACAGAAGAGAGATATGACAGAAAGGGGGGGCAGCTATTCCTCCTTATGATCAATCAAATAAACAATGACAGACCTACTATTCTTAGAATCTAAGTTTAGCTGCTCTCTTGTCTGGCACACTAACAAAAGCCTGACTTCATTATACATTAAGTTCTTTACAGAGCAGCATTTCCTGAGAAAAATATAGCATATTGTGCAATAACCATGTCTAGCACTAATGGTAAGTTGGAGAACATTCTTTGCATAATTATTTATATCTTTTTACAGGAACATACACATTTCACAATTCGCTGAATATGAAACGAAGTAAAACATCTTAAATAAATCATGTAGTAATCTGGTGGGCTGCTGTTTGTTCTGCACTTTCTATAACCCTTAATTTCCCTTAATATCAAAAGGACGAATACAACTATGTGGGTACACTGACATATACAGGTTCTCATAAACATGAGAACAAAATGGATGTAGATTTGTTTATTTCTGTTAACAAATAAGCTTCTTTCAAGCACTGTTAAGAAACATTAAAACATAACTTGCACTTACAACAAATATCAGACAACTAAGTTAAACAAGAAGTCCATGAATATGTAAATCCGAGAACACTGAATTAAATGGGGAACTAAATAAATAAATAAATAACATGATTCTCCATTTAAATATCTATTTCTTAACCTCCTGTTCGTGATTTCCTGAAAGCATTTTTGTACATTTTAAGTCACGTTCAAGACAAACTGGCTATCAGCTTACTCAGCCAAAAAATATTTATGAGATGACCTCATGCTTTTTGGAGCTTCAGATAGTTAAAACAAGGCAATACTTGGTAGGCAAGCTGACAATATACTGCTAAAATGAAACACTGGATTACAAAAATTCTGTGATATTACTCTTTATTGTCTATATAAACAGACATTTGTTTAACTACAGTCTCTTTATTAATCTAACAGAACTTAATACTTAATTGTGACCAGCTCATTCCTTAGTTTATCAGCGTTGCCTGCTGATTATGACTTATGGCTAACAAACCACTTTTGGCAGTCCTATCCTCAATATACTTCATCATTATTTGGCACAACATAAAATCTGATGTGATGCTTTAAATAAACAATTAAACACATTAAGAAGTCATTATTGTTTTCTGCGTAAAAATGTTGTAAATCTCCCATAATGTTCCATAAAGCACATCTAGTCTCTAGGAACTTACATCATATCAAACTGAGGCACAAAAATCAATAGTCTCAACTCAGGAGGAGTCCCCAGGAGTAAACACAACACTGAGGAGCAAGACAAAGAAAATCAAAACTCCAGCCACACAGCGGCAACTCTTACACTTCAAACACAAGACATTTACAAAAGAGTGTTATTAAATATATAAAATTTTGCTGTAGTAAGTATAATTAATACCTGACATTATATCTGAGAAACGACAAGAAGCATACTGCAGCCCATCGAGAGGCAATGATTGATGGTTTGTTTACACCGAGCTAGCGAACTGGCTAGTCCGCTAACAAGAGCTGCCACGTCCGAGAAAAGCCAGAAAACTCTTTAACGCGGCTTTTATTCATTTTGACAGTTTCTCTCATTGAAGTGCCTGTTTTTAAACGTGCCAGTTATCACCCTAAAGTGTATAACAATGCTTCGTAAAGGGAAAGAAAAACTGTACTTTGCCGCTGGCTAGCAGATTATGCTCCTCTGTTGTTTTGACAGCTAGAATTAGCTGGATAGCCAAGCTGCTAGCTGGCATGTTACATTCAGAGAGGCGCTAACGTTACGCTGGGAAAGTACTGGGTGAATTTGAACCGTTTGAAACAAAGCAGAACAACAGCAGCAACAATTAAGAGTGAAAATGTAAGTTATATTATTCACCTGGTCCGGATGTCTAAGGAGAAGTCAGTGTTCTGGGTAACGAGTTGTAGTTGACAGAGTTGTAGATGTTACCCAGCTCCTCTCCACTCCGAACGGTAACTGACTAGCTGGCTGCTGGACTAGACTGGTCGAAGGGTATGACGCTACTCGCATGAGGCGCAGGTATCCAATCAGATGGCTCGACAAACAAAATATCAACCAATTACCGACAACCAGGAACAGATAGGGGTATTCCATTCACCTAGTAATGTTTTGTAGTTTTTATTCATACTTGATTTATTATGGCCTGATTTATAAGTATTTATTGCAAAATAATTATCTACAATTAGTATGATGTGAAGGATCATTAAGTATGGTGTGACTTATATCTCTATGCATTAAACGGACAATTTAACAGTATATGTGGCTGTTTTTTTCATGTGGAAAATTGATGGGCAAAGAGCTGCCATAGAAATTCAGGAACTTTCTGAATTACTCATCCAGAGTCAACTAGAATTCAGATTTTATATTTTATAACACACATAGCAACAGTTATTTTATGTGATGATCAGTCTCTGAAGTAATGTGGTAAAGTTTTGGTTGATCTCAAATGCCCTTCTCTGGTGCTGGAAAAAAACTAAAAAAACTAAAAAAAAAAGCTAATTTTATGACAATTGACTTATTTATTTATAATCAGACTGTGCCAGCACAAGATTTTTCCACCACCACGACATGGGAGTAAAATGAGTTGTAGTAAGACTATACTATGAATTGCACCACCACTGCATCATCACCTTTCTGTCCTCTCTCTGTTCCGTTAGTTTATAGTCACACATTCATATCCAAGAAGTGTTTCATGCCAAATAACACATGAAAACATAGCCGTTAAGTACACACCCAAATATGCAACAAGTATGGTTGGCTCTAATTGCATGATTGTGCAAATGTGACTGATTTATAGTGATGCAAAGCACTGGCAGCTGGGTGTAGTGCTACACTGAGCACAAGACTGGTTAATCCGGCCTGCTGTATCACCATCAAACCCATTCAAAAACTTTTTCTAACAGATACTTTGTTTTTTTAAACAAGCTTTTTTTAAAAGAATGAAAGGAGTGACTAGAAATCTAACTAATCCTGCATACTTTGCCGTTGGAATGCACATTATCATATCTCTAATAAGCAGATTTTTGTATTTTCTTTAAATGAATGCATCTCATACCACATTATGTAAACATACAGATGTATAGACATGGTTACGTTAGCTTTGTATCTGCATGGTTACGTTAAATAGTCAAATTATGGTTAAATTATGACTAACATTCCATCAGATGTCAGAAAACAATTATCATTGTCATTTGTAAGAACATTTCTGAATCCATGCCATCAAAGTAAAAAAAAAACATTTGAGAAGAAAATCTTAGTTTCTTATACTTTAGATACGTAAATGTAGAACTATAAGTGTATTTTCATAGCGGTCATATTCTTGATTCATGATTAAACACGCTTCAAAGATGAGCAATAGCTGAATAATCAAATGAGACCT
This sequence comes from Melanotaenia duboulayi, assembly GCA_026261665.1. Lineage (NCBI taxonomy): Eukaryota > Metazoa > Chordata > Actinopteri > Atheriniformes > Melanotaeniidae > Melanotaenia > Melanotaenia duboulayi. Next base: position 19,452,556 of record CM047997.1, read on the forward strand.
TCAGCTCCACAGTCCTCCAGTGAACCCTCAGTGGTGGCATGACCAGTTTGTTTGCATAACATTGATTTCTTACCGCACTATGATCACATTACAAATCCAGCATTTAAAGTTGTTGCTTTATTTGTGTGCTGTTTGTACACTTCTAAATCCCCTCCTCTACACTTGGGTAATGTTGCCATACCAGCCAGAGAAACAGAATGAACTTAGCTGCCTCATGGTTGAGGATATTATTCAACCTGGGTGCATGTAGTTAATGACATGTTAAAGATTTAATCAGGATTAATCAGTTTGTCCATGAGCCATCTGTGTGTGCTTGTGCAGCAATGTACGCTCATATCATTGTCATTTGTTTTTGATTTTTTTTTTTTATGAAAAACTGGACAAGTTTGAGAGAGAATTTAACATTTTTTCAGATCAGAAGACAGTTTTTTGATGCATCAGCCCATCATTGAATGAACTCAGGTCCAGAGGAGGTGGCAGCACTTTTGGACCTTGGTTTATAAATGATTGTTATATCTATGATCTTTTTCTATTATTGTCAAATTCACAGCTGTCCCAGTTTGACATTACAAACAAAAACGCAAAGCTTAAGTGTTTGGCTTTCTGTTCAAAACCCCATGTGACAAAGCACTGAATTCCTCCACATCTTTGTTTTCGGAGAAACACAACCACCCTAGGACACTCTTTTTATATCCAACTCAAGTTACTGACCTGCTGCTATTAATTTGTTGTAATTTGTTTATTGTTGTTTATCGTTTTCAGTTGTTGACACAACATTCAAAACCAGCTGGTATTTCCTTAAAAAAAGAAGAAAACTGTTTTATTATTTGAATAGTTGTCTTTGTACGTTTCAATAAAATATAATAGTTTAATAAATAACAAATGATTGAACTGCGTAGCATCCGAGCTTGAAAACAGGGTCGTAATATTCCATTATTGAGTATTATCGTATTATATTATTATTGAGTTATGTGTGTTACAGACACTGTGTTGCTAAGATGCTGGTATTTATGTAGGATCCAGGATCTGAGATTTGTGACTGTGTTTTGTATATTTTAACTTTAACAGTAAATTCCTTAGTTGTTACTTCAAGATTATACTGTTAACAAAAGGTAGAGCCAATGATGTGACTCTCAAAGGTAAATGTGCAAATATGGCTCAGAATCAGACATTACATATGCAAAACTAATGAGGACATAAAGTGTAAGGTTATTTAAAGCCTATTTAAAGATTATCTACTGCATAAATGGTGTGGAAATGACACATGAACTGCATGATAAAACCAGCCTTACGTGATCACACAAGAATCACTGGTTCTGTGATTTGAAATCTGCCCTAAACCCAAATGCATAAAGGGAGTGATAGAAGAGAAAAGGATACAATATTGTCTATATAACATATAATTTTTAAGCTTTTTCATCAAATAAAGAAGTAACACTGAGAGTTAAATAAGGTAGGTTGACAGTACAGACACTTAAATCTATGAAACATCACTTAAAAAGTCCTGCATAAGTCAAGTACATAAGTGTCTGTTCAGTAACCTCGAAGCAGCACATTCCTTAATTTCTCATGTCACTGATTGATTTTAATAGACTATATAAAGTGGCTTAATGCACCATCAATTTATCTTAATTGCAGAGATGAATTCTTTCAGCTTGAGTTGCAGATATGCAGACACCTTTGGCGACCTTCTGCTTGCAGCTCTAAAGTAAACTATTTTTATCCTGTTGAATCTATAGATGAAATGGGGGACGGGTCAATAAACAGAACAGGTTGAAAGACATTAGCTAAGATGAAAAAAGCAGCATTGACGTGGCAACTGACCTTCCGACTCAAAGTGCATTTACAACATCTGCAGTCCCATCCCGAGAAGATAAGACATTCAGGCCACTCAGCGATCCATTCTGCTTGTAGAAAGCATATGGTTGGATGAGCTTACAGATAAAGTGGCTGAACATTTGTGTTTGACTTGTTCTTCGAGATCTCTGTGTGTACAGCCTTAAAAAGGCAGTCTTAGAAGGAGGCTTCAAATGTGCCTTATGTCACACGTGCAAAGAAAAAGGCATTATTTACTTCAGCTAATCCAGATCAGAGTGTTTTGCCTGAGGATGTCTTAACTACAACAGCTGCTGGGCAATCTACAAACCCTAACACGTGCACAATCCCATTGTCCAGTTTGCTTCTTGTATTATGTGATAAAATCCCGTGGAAAAATACAATGTTTCATGCTAACACGTTAACCAAAACCTATTAGAGTTCAGCTTGAGCTGTGAAGAAAAAGTATTGCAACTTCTCAAATGATAAAAAGAAACAATAATAATCAGCTAAGTGAGCGTTTTAATGAGACAAAAAACCCCAACTCTGTTATTTGATTGCTTATCCTTTTGAGAGAACTCCAACTGTTCCCATCAGCAGATGAGTCAGGTGAGAAGGATTACACAGGCTATCAGTTAACACTTTTACTTGTCTAATCCTCATTAAATACAAACAAAAACATAAAACTTTTGTAGACCAATGAGAACAGATGCATTGATAGTTGTATTTCTAGCTATAATCAGCAGCAACATTTTGTCTGCAATGGAAGGGGATGCCAAACACGTGCAGTCTTCTATCAGGTGCGGGGGATTACTCAGTGATAGTGCTGTAGGTCGGTCATGGCACTCTGGTCAGTTGTCTAATCCAATTACTTGTGAGCAGCTAAAAGTAATGGGATTGTTCGTTGGGTCAGATCTGACCTGATTAGCCATGACTGTGTACTTGACATTCAGTACTAAAAGTTGTAAGAGGCTGATAAACACAGCTGCTGGAGCATTTTATGTAGTTACAGATATCAACTTGATGGTAAGATAATGCGGCCTCTGGGGAATCCAGCAACATAAGATTTCTGATCAGAGTGGTTTGAGATGCAGAGCAGGAAACAAGTGTAGAGGGGGACAAGCTGTTTGGCCATCTGTTGGGATCAAAGGTCTCCGGAGGGTGCAAGAAAAGCAGCAGAAATCAAAGAAGGAATAGACACAAAATGAGTCAAATCAGCAGATACTAACAAAAAATCTTCAGAAATGAATACAAATTAGATGCAGCTGGATCATCTGAACATAATAACGTGTGTAAAGTCAATGAACAGCAAAAAAAACTTACATGTGTTGAAATAAAAGAAATGCAAGCACTCCTAGTTAATAATTAGCTGCAGGAACTTTGGGAAAAGTGACAACCTAAATGCTTTTTGTAGCCATAAAGAAGCATCTTGGACCCGTCTGCTGCACAGTTGTTTCTGCCACTCTCCTACTGAAATGTGTTCTCTCTTTGAGAATAGATTTTAATAAGATTTACTTCAGATGTTTTTAAACAGAGCATCTCTTTGTTTGAATTTGTCCACTGTACATTATCAATTTAAGGCTACAACTTATTTATGAACATTTTTAAACACTAGACTTTCTCTGTATATTGGAGTCCACTTGTTTTTTCCTAATTTGATCAATAGCAGTAGTGTACTCCTGCCTTTTGTCAAAGTAGTGTGCTTCCTGTTTCTATGCAGCCATCGCAGAATTATTTTCCTAAACAGCCTCTCCATGACAAAGACCTGCTTGTAGCCGTCATGTTGGCAGGGATCAGACTTTTCCAAAAAAGATCAGCAGTGGACAAAACAACTCATTTTCAAAGACTAGTTTATCAAAAGAATACACAATAGTATGCATGTATAAAACATAGAAAACAGAGACTTAAACTCAGTAATAAAATATACTTTCTTTTTATATCTAAAGGAGCACATAATATATTGCAGTCCTTTTCTGTTTCTTCACACGTTCATGTCTCCACAGAATGATCAGTCCTCTTCCGAACACTTTGTCCTCTTTATGTTTGTCAGGAATAGCATCTAACAATTTGCTCTACAGCCAACGTGAATTAGAAATCACGTCACGGCAGAATATCAACATGTTAAAGTGGTGGAAAAACTGCCAAGTCGACACAACAGGGCTCTTTCCTGACTTAACAAGTTGAGTAACAGTGAGAGATGGAGAGGTCCACTCACACTGATCGTGTCTCTTCTTGTGACTTCATTAAGGCAGATACAGCACATTAATCTCGCTAATGGAGGTTTTGTTCACCTCGCTGTCAGCTGAAGGTTGCGGAGCAGCACCGCGAGCGCAAGCTGCTAGCCTAAACAGCCGCGGTGTAAAGCAGCAACCGGCAGGCCTCATTAACCCAAACACAGGTACACTTGTCAGGTCACAGGTGCAGGAGTGTGTGTTGTATCCCATTTCTGCTTATTATTTGAGTTATTGTAGTTTTAAACAGACAATTCCAGCTGATGTTCCTGGCAGCCATCTCCTGAGGATTGTTGTGAAATAACCATCTATTTGTTTACATTTTCCATTATCACCTTGATTCTTCCCTTTCCTCTTCCTATTCATACACTTTAAGTCCATCATTTTTTCATTTGGGAATGTTGGCACAGCTTCTGCATGCATGCTATCTCAACAGAGGAGTCNAGTCCATCATTTTTTCATTTGGGAATGTTAGCACAGCTTCTGCATGCAAAAATTGCTCCAAAGGACTGCAATGAGTTCAATTGTCTTTAAATAAGAATCAGAGTTGTATGTTTATTTATCATTTAATTATATTTATTTAGTTTCCTCTACTCACACAAGTCATGTGTCCTTGTTTAAAGGATCCAGTTAGTTCACCTGCCCCTCTAAGTCCATTTTTCCTTGATGTTCTTCTTTTTCCAGAATTTCTTTTTCCTTCAGGGTTGTGATCAGGATGTTAGTCACAATCTTTTTGTCTAACTTCTCTATGCATCCACCAATCACTTTTCACACCAACATAAGTGTTGCGTAGCTTTTTTTTTCTTCATGTGAAAAAGAAAGAATATTTGTAGGAAAATTGTGCTTGTATGTCGCATCCTGAACAAAACCCTGAATTATCACCTTCATCCTCCGACATCACTTCCTCCCTCTCTGATGCTGCCGTCCACCTCCATCTGCCCACCCTGCACCAGCGTGCTATTTACACACAAACTGGTCCACGAGTGACGTGCAACGTTTGCACTTGACGTAGCAGCACCAGTGGAACTTGCAGTGGCAGCGCTCGTGCTTGTAGGTCTTAAACTGGTCGTATCCTCGGCCACAGCACATCAGCTCGCAGCCGTCCATGCCCTCCGAGGTTTTGTTGCAGAGGCGACCCTGAGTGCCCAGAGAGCCTGTGGTCTCATTGCGGAGGCAGTAGTCCGGGCTGGGGTCGATGTACACCACGTCCTCAGGGGTTGGGGTGTTGAAGCGCTTATCTACGAGCTCCAGCTTTCCCTGGTGGCATAAGAAGAAAATGAGTTGCTGCAACTTTTAAAACCAATTTTCACTGTATTTCTGCTCTGTGTCAAATCCATACCTTGCGTCCAATCCGCATGGCTGCAGCACTGTCGTATTTCTCTTTGAGGAACTCTCCGACTTGTCTGAAATCAGCCAGCTGGAGCCAGCAGGTTTTCAGGCTGCAGGAACCTGAGACACCATGACACTTACAGGCCACGTTAGCAAGCTTGTAGACTGCCTGGTAGAATGACATAAGCACACAGAGATGTTTACAACACCTTGTTTTTTTATTATAACTTATTTAATTTGTATCTTAGTCATGTGAAAACACAAAAAGCCCCAACTATTCCTAATTCTCTAATATCTGTCTTACACATGCTGCTCTGCAAAGAAAATAAAAGACTAATATTAACTGACAGGGTTCATTTTCCCTGCAGACAGGCAGAATCCTGGTTTACAGATTTATACAATGGTGTTACAATGTTGCCATCTAGTGGTAAAATTGTATAACTACAACTTCCTTTTTATTTCCATCCTCTCATGTTGTGAGTATGTCAAAGAAAAACTGATTGTTGATGTTATTTACATTTAATTTGTATACATTCATGAATATATGGGATGAATTGTAGCTATTTGACTGATAACTCTCAGTCTTACTGAGTTCTTTTCTCCAAGATTACCGCTGAAAAATTAAAACACAGACTAACATCTAATCCACATGTGCACTTGTCCATGTGTGCTGCTACCTGTCCTGTCCTTCTTCCATAATTGGCTACATGTGGCAGCAAATCTGTTTTTCTGTCACCACTGTGGTGTAATATGCAAAGAATAGAGTTTTGCTGCATGTGAGCTGCTCTTTGATGTTGCTGTCAACAAGACTCAGCAATGAAAGGCTACTGCTAACTAGACAAAGTGGTAGTTTTCAACAACTACTTTATAAGAAAACACAAGTCTTTCAGATAAACATAATGTCACAATTTATTGATTTCTGAGAAGAGAAGTTAGCCAGTTTCAAAGACAGCAAACTAGGCATTTTATTCAAAGATTCAGAAAATCCTGACAAATGTATGCAATTGCAATGGCCTATATATAAATATATATATATGTTATCTGCCCCTTTTCCACTTAGCCATCAATACATTGTATGCATAAGATTTTCAACAAAATACTTAAACATACCCTTCCATTTTTAGCTCGAGTTAACTGCCTTGAAATCTCTGCTCAGGAGCTTTGCTACGCCAAACAAACCAGAATGACCCCTGCTTTCTGCCCTCTAGTTGTGCACACACCTCAATGCACAGAAACCTATCTATCCATGAATCACCCAAAAACTTTAAATTAACTATTAATGCAGAATATGTACAAGTCAGCTCAACATATGCAGCCCTCCAGATAATGCATTTTGCAGGGGGTCTTGCTTATGTCAGCAATACGTTTTCAAACCACATTCTGCATGTGTTAGCATGGAGAATGTGCTTGTGCTAAAGTTACCTTAATGCAGTCCAGAGCTACACATATAAGTAGCAACTTTAGATATTTAAAAAAAATTTTGAGGAATTAAAGTGTAAAACTGCTAAAATTTCACATCAACAATAACCCTTAAGTCTTCTGGTACCCAACCAAACTTGCTTGCTGCCTTCATGTAATTCAAAATAAACAGATGAAAAACTTAAATTCAATGAACTTTCTCAGTTTCAGCATTTAATATGCTTCTGTGTTACCTTTCTGCATTATTCTGCTAAATACTCCCAACATTAGGCAGCGTTTCAAACATGTGGCTTTGCTAGAAAAAGCAGAACAGGAAATAGAGGACTTATGGCCCCTGGAGCAGTAAACCCTTCGGCTTTAACAGGTCACTTAAACGGCATTTAATAAACAAGTCACATAAAACACCCCCATCCAAAACACACATGAATTATGTACTGTCACTAATCAAGCATTGTGTTGTGTTTTTGAGTGAGCACCAAAGCCACTGACACATATTCTTGAACATCTACTTACTGAATCAATTACCTCTGATTCCTGATTACCTCTGACTCGCCCTCACGCAAATGAAAGCCATCACTCTGACTCCTTGCATTGCCTGATCTCAATTACCTTGTCACCTCTGTTAACCCCTCCGACCCCCACCTCCAACCCCCTGCTCCCTGTCCTCTACTTTACTACCCAACAGGCATAGCACTCGGCACCCTCCAATCCCGTGATGCGACCTCAGTGACCCCCTCAGACAGACCAGAAGACAATGAAATCGTGTGGGAGAGTAAAGTAAAGTGCTGCTTTTTAAGGTTTGTGAATGAGTTTTTTGATATTACAGAACCATCACTTAGATAATTATTTCTCATATGAGCAGTCCTATGGAACCACGGCTACATACCAGTAACCCAACGCTGTCAAAGCATGCGTGTGTGTGTCCAGCATCTATGGAGCTATTTGGTCGGACATGCCTGCTGGGCATAGTGACACTGGAGCTGACAAACACACACGCTCAGTCATCCGTGGTGGTGATACGGTCTCTGTGTCAGGCACAATAGGTTTTACTCAGACAGGGTTAAGACTTAGGAGCTGTGTGTGTTGATATGTGTGTGTGTAAAGGCAGTCAAAAACAGACCAGATGAGAAATGGAGATCATAGGCCACCCTTCGTGTTGGGTGCTAATGCTATGAAGAAAAGCTGACACATTTACTTCAGTTACATTGCTGTTATTGTTACTACATTTAGATAATCTTGTTTTTTTGTTTTTTAACCTAAATCTGTGAAAGCGAGCTGAATGCGATTGCTGTTTGCCCTTCCTGCTGCTTGGTTTTGGGTTTTAAATATTCCTTTACCAATGCTTCTCTTCAAGTCTCAGCCTGGATGTTTTTGAGCCATCTTACTTCCAAACAGGGAAAAACACAACTATCATGGGCTTTCATTCCTTGATGAAGGAATGAAATGGGAACATTATATATAAACATGTTATAATTAGATATCTTTCTTCAAGTAGCAATGTTGAGTATTTAGTGGCATTTAGTACTGAAGTTTTAGAGTGAAGCTAAATAAGTGATTGTCATTCATTTTTAGGGTTGACAAAGACAACATGTGGATTAGTTTGACCATAAAGGAAAAAACATTTAAGCATATATTCCTACATATGATCCCATAATATGAAATGAAAATTAAATTAAATTAAAAATTTGTGCTGAAAGGAATGAGCTCCTGTACCTTTCTGTCTTATACATACACGAAGAAGCCTCTGACTGAACACACACTGTTGTTTCCTTACTATGTTGTGTATAGGAAGTCATTTTGTTTGTAAACTAAAGATGAAACGTTGGCTGCAGGGAGTGCAAATAAAAATCTGTCAGTTCATTTCTATGCAGAATTTCTGTGGTTGTTTATACAGCCTGTTCCTTTCTGATTTTTCTTTGTAACGCCCACAGTCTCCACAGTCTGCCATCTCCAGCATCTTCACATTTACTGTTTTCAGATTTGACTCAGACTCTGCTTTAAATGCTTTATGTATAAACCCAAATATAGTATAGCAAACATCTAAGTTGCATAAACATAAGTTTTAATCGCCTTCTTATTTTACCCACTCCATCCCATTATTTATCCACCTGACAACAAGCATGATTGACACAGTGTTGCTTAAACCTGGCATCTGTGTGCACCCTGTAATAGTTCTGTGTTTGCAACCTATCCTGCCATCTTGCATTTGGATGATGCAGTTGTTTTCATGAGATCATTAGCTGCCACAGGAGCTATGTAATAAAAAGCCTCATGCTGCACAGTGACTAACACTAACCTGGATGAATACCCTTCATCTCATCCTTCCTCTGTGGTCTCAGTTACACATGAGATGAGCATCGTTTCTAAAAAGCACATTATGCAGTGGAGCCACGCCTGGATGCAGAGTGAGAAGCTGGTAACATTAACAACATGTGGCTGGTACTAATTTCCTACCAGTAAAATTGTTTATCAGCTGAGAGGAAAAAGCCCAGTACTAACTAATAAGAAGTATTGCGGAGTATGACAAACTTCAAATCGATTCCTCTCCCATGCTTGTTTACTGGGACAAAGAAAACAGTCAAATTAAATTATTTAAAGTTATTCTGAAGGAGCTGAGAAAGTGTCNATTAAATTATTTAAAGTTATTCTGAAGGAACTGAGAAAGTGGCTTTGAATTGCTTTTGTTTTTGGTATTTTAGTATCTAACCTGCTTTGTACCTTTATATGAACTTTAATTGCTGCACTGTTAGAACTGTATGTAACTGTGACTAAAACAGTTTTAATGTAATGGGACTCCCTGTATACATCAAGGTTAAACTAATAGTTGCAGGAATAAAAGACCTTCTTAGTTGCTCAGTAGAGAACTGAAGCGTCTGTAGTTGCTTAATCAAAGACTTTCTGAGTCCTTAAAAAAACAAAACACCATGTCAAAGTTCAGTACTGTTCCAAGTTTTGGTTGTTGTCTCATCTCCACAGTGACTTCGAGTGAGTCGAGTATAAATCCCATCCCTCTTGATCGACTTGTTGAGCCTATTCTCTAAAAGAGATGCTACCAGTCCAGCAAAGTACAGCAGAAAAAAAAGGAAACTAAACAAAAAGGCTTGATGAAAAACATTTAAAAGCCTAGAGCTGATGTGGAAGGAACCTTTTCCTAAGAAAGTCTAGACTGACCCTTCTTCAATAAAGCATCAGAGTTCATTTTCCACTTTACTTTACTGTCTACATGGACCCCAAAATATTTATATGACCCAACACCACTTAACTGTGTATGTGCATGTACGGATTAGTTCATAGACAATATAAAAGTGCCTGAACCCTGATCTGTTTCTACACATAACTAGGAGATTTTAGTGCCTAAAAATGAAACAGTCACTGGAAACAAAACAAGTAACAGAAACCAAAAAACAGAATATATTCATCAGCTATGTGGAACAGCTTTTAAAGGCTTCCTTCTTCATTCATTTTATATCCTGATAAAAAAATATGATGCTCCTGTGCTGTAAACGGGCTCTTACGTAGGTAATGGTGTGTTAAAGAGGTTTCAGTCTTTTTAAATATTCATGTGAGATCAAGGTGAATTATCCTTTTTTAAATAAGTAGTGAGAAACCCAGTCAAAACACAAGACTACATCTAGTATAAAGTAGAAAAACGAAGGTGCAACATGATGCGCTGCAAGAAACAGGACCATCATCTGTAGAAATATCAGCCTCGCAATGTAAACATGAGTCGGAATATTAAACGTCCTCTCTCTCAGTAGACGCCTCCTCCTTACAGCACGTGTGTGTATAATTGTGTGTGTATATGAGTGTTAGTCTTTGAGAGTCGGACGACTGTGACGGAGGTCCATCCCTCACCCTGCGTCTCTGTCTCCAGACGCTTGTACACACAGTCAACCACGTTGTCCGCCATTCACACACATCCAGTGAAGCTGCACACACATGCACACACAGCGGCACGCCCCTGTCACCTCCACAAAAGCCCTGCGGTTCACCTCCTTCAGCCAAGCGAGACAAATCCCGCTTAGGACAAACCAGCGTGTCCCGGGAAGAAAGGCAGAAAGAGAGGGAAGGGTGGGGGGATAGAGGAGAAAAACTGTCTCCCCCCTTTTCCTCTCTTCCATTTCAGTGGACAGATGACAATGAAAGCGAAGGATCAAACGGGAGACAGGAGGAAAAGTCATTCTAAAGGAGTGTGTATGTTACAGAAGAGTGTGAGTGTTCATACAAAGCTGCAGGAGTAGATCTGTCTCTCATACACTCGCGTATAGCCCCAACGGGACCCTCAGCAGAAACACAACCTCTCCAGACCCTCACCTTTGACCTCTGACACACACATGCACGCACAAACCTGGGCTCACTGTCTTTCACACAAATCATACGGCGCACAAAAACACGCACATAGAGAATCTCTCTCTTGTAAAGGGCTTAAACAAAGCCGCTCTAACTGGAGATAAGCACAACCTCCTGATCTAGTGCACCCCAGAACCAGCAAATGGGCCTTTTATGACTTAGGTGTGTGTATGTGTGTGTGTGTTGCCCAGTTATTGGTAAGAGACTGGGCAGCACACTTCAAATTATTGTACGGCAACCAGAGTTGGACAAAAATCTAGTAGTTTGACAAACTTGTACAGTTGAATGCGTTAGCGTCCACTGTGCTGGAAGAGTTATATGTGTCTCTTTATGGGAGTGTGTGTTTTGTGTGTTGTTGCAGTGGAATGTGCCTTGACCCAGTGACCCAGTCAGGCTCCAAGGGCGTTAGCGGTTATACTATTTGTATCCTCCCAATAAATAACCTACACACACACTCACAGAAATACTGCCAGGTCAGTCAATGTGGGGCCACCTCGACTTTCACACACATTCCTGACAGACATTTAGATATAGTACGGGTTTAAGATGAGGAAACACACACATTTCCCTCACTCCAGTTTCATTTCCAGAGCAGAACTTCAGCTTCAAATGTTTCTTTAATCAAAACAAACAAGGAAAACAACAAAAAGAGAGTATTTTTTTTTGCTCTTACTTGTCTCCCGGCTTCGTTGTTGTGCAGGTTCATCAAGGTTCGGGCGTGTTCACGCGACCCGCGTGGGTAATTCTTCTCCCTCTCCCTGGCATCGACGAACTCCCGGGCAAATCTGTAGCCGTAATGCACGTTGTCGCCACAGCCGCCCCACAGCCAGTCGCGCGGAAGGTCGCGGGGCCGAGCGGCACGGCTGCAACCACAGGTGGAGAGCTCGCCCTCACGGCACGCCCGGCTGATGGCGTTGACCACGCCGGCTGCACTGATGGCATACGTAAACGCTGTTTCCCTGGAGCCTGGTGAACAAATGGAAAATACACATGCTCAAAATGCCCTTTATATATAAATGCAGGTTTTTGGTGAGTGAGTGTGTGTGTGTTTGTGACTTCACTAACAGGAAACATGGAAACTGCATAGCTTCAACTCCCTCACACACACACCTAACAGCCCCACACCCCACTTAACCTAACAATGGACAATAGATGTGATTTGAGTCTCTAACCCCACACCTGGTTACACTCAACTACTTTAAATAACTACTCAGTGGTCCATGATACCAGTGCAGCCTTTAATGATGTAAACATATCAGTCTCTCCAGTGTATCAGTTCTCCCTCACAGTTTTCACCTCTAGGTATACCCGTCCAAGTCCTACTGGGTCAACCTTTATGTTACTGGGTCACTTTAACCTCATTACGAAGCATAATTCACTCACTTCTGCAGGCATTCATATGTTTTGGAAACCTGTTTTGGGTTGACGTGGACCTGATTTGTCACANTCTGCAGGCATTCATATGTTTTGGAAACCAGTTTTGGTTGACGTGGACCTGATTTCTTGTATCTCTGCTTCAAAGCATCTCCTCATCCACAACACAGTTTCCTTAAGATTTAGATTTCTGGTAAATTTAAACACTGAACTTCTAAAATCATCTCAAGGTGGGAGACTGGTGTTAAAATATGTTTTATTTGTGTAATCTGGTGAACTGCGCCTTTGAATAGATCTTATACAGCAGTAAGAGGAGAACAGCTGAGATAACGTCGGATAATGTTGGAAAAACTTCAATATTCCGATCCTTTTGTTTTTACTAATATCACACAGAGAGGATTAACAAGTCCATGTCCATATCCACCTACTAAAATGCCTTGCTGATGTAGGTGGTCAGAGGAGGTTCAGACTGNCACCTACTAAAATGCCTTGCTGATGTAGGAGGTCAGAGGAGGAAAGGCAGACTCGTTCATGATGATAGTTAGGCAACTCAAATAACATTTAGATGTTAGGGTCAGAATTTGGTGAAAAGAGCATGAAAGCATGAATCCATCCTGTCTTGTATCAACAGTCCAGGTGAGTGGAGGTGTAATGTGACCATGTCCATCCCTTTATGACCGCAGTGTAGCATCTTCTGATGGCCACTTCTTGCAGGATAATGCACCATCTCACAAAGCTACCTAATAAACTGGCTGTTGAGCGTACTTTCCCCAAGGAAATTTTACACTTGCAGAACATAAATTTGATTTTACCAAAAGGAAAATCATTTTTTAATCAGTCAAAATACTGATTATTTCACTAGCAGAAATCTTAATGTGTAAAAATCCATATAAATGCAGTTCAGTGAAAAAGCTAAACATTAGCATCTTCATACAGCAGGTAAATTCCACTGATAGCCACAATGCAGGTGGTAATTTAACACTGATTACCTGCCATCAGCTCACAATGACGGTTTATAAAACCAATGTAGAAGCTAAATACAGTTTATTTCAAGTAAAGAACAGAAAAAAAAGTCACCTTACAATGTTAATGATCTGGCTGTTGCTCTTTGAAGCTGCCCGCACACTCACCATTCAACAGACTGGTCCATATTAATGATTTCTTTACAATAAGGAATACACAACACTGCCTGTGTGTGTTAATACGAAACACATTTCAGCGCAGTGAGGACAAAGACGAAGGCCTGACAGGTGGGATGTTAAGTACTCTGAAACTTAGTTATTTGCATGTGAACAGCAAACACCTTCATGCTCCATCCTGGTTGAGACTGCTTCAACAGCATTTTATCTGTTTCAGTACTTAAATGACAATAATTAAAGTGCAGTGAAGGTTACAAAATGGCATGATTGGTTAAATCTTTATTACGCACTTCCTTAACTACTCATCCACAGTTAATGTTTTATAGTAGTTTATTATCTTCTAATGCTACAATATGTAATTAACTTTCATTTAATTGCAATTTTAACCAGTGTATAAGGTTTCTGTTGATATCTATTCAGATTTTACAATAAATCTGTAATATTTAATGCCAATTTGCTTTATCAGAAGCATCAATTCTATCTTACACCTGTCCTTAAAGTAACCTTTTCTTTTGTATAAATACCCCACAGTGGCTAAATAACATAAATTAGTTTTACTCTGAAGTGGAATCAACACCAGCCAGACAGACGGGCAGGTATTCATGCAAAACCGAGGCGTGTGAGCCTTTTCAATCAGACGGTTTCCCTCGGCAGCAGCTTTATGGGCCTGCGGAGCCTCGACTTCAAATAGCAGGTCCGGATCTGCCGGCTCGCTGTCAGCTCATCAGCGCATTTCAAAAGACAGAGCCGCGGGACAATGGAGCGACTAACACCTCCATATAAACCTGGAGATACAGCCGCCTGTCAATAGAGGGATAGGCAGAGAGGACGGAGACAGAAAGAAGAGCAAACACCTCGTCTGACCGCCTGCAGCGGATTTGACACTTACTTGCTGATGAGACGTTTCCCACATCGCCTGCTGGGAATTAGAGGCGGAGGGTGGGCCTACTGATCTGGGATCTGCGCTCCCAGAAGATATTTACTATGATGCTGGAATTATGTAACATTTCTCATCTATTTTCCCTTCTTTTTTTTTACCCGCTTAGCTAGTTTTCTAATACGTTTTTTTGCCAGCCTTTTTGTTTTATGTCAGTTATAACTAAGTTATACTGCGCATGCGCAAAGTGGGACGCTCGTCAGTTTGAAAAAAAAAAAAAACTTTCTGGTAAACTTCCAGCAAAATCTAAAATACCATTAGTTTTACGTATAAAATAAAAAAAAAATCCATACAGGGCTCAC
>CM047997.1:19467494-19490917 GCA_026261665.1 Melanotaenia duboulayi
TATATATATATAGAAAAGAAAAATACAAAACCCAGATCTATTATATTTAATAGTGACACAAACTCTACATTATTATACTGATGAAAACTTAAATGTGTTAAGTGCTTGGTTTACATATAAACTATTCCATTGTGCCTTACAAATATGTGTTTCTGACTTATTGTGATGTCAAAGTGACATTTATTATGTACATTCATGCAGCTGTTTTTGCAGACTGAGAAACTGCACTTTGCAACTTTGGGTTTAAGCCTGGAACCACACACTACAGCTGAGTTTAGCGTTACACACTGCATCACACTGCACGCTGCAACTGGATGTCAACACACTGTTCTGAATGTGGACTGTGGATGATTCAAAGAAAGGCATAAGGATATTATTGGAGGAAGAAAGGGAAAGAAAGACGAAAGAGAGTTTTACTGGCTGTGTACAGCTCAAAGTACAAGTTAGTCGTATTTGGTCAGTCACACTATTCTAAGATCTTTCCAAAGAAAAAATATTTTACATTCATCCATCAAAGGTGATCAATCAAAAGTTTAACTTCAATAACTTCTGATAACTCATGTGAGATTTAGCATATGTTATCCAACATGCACAATTTTGAAAAAAAAAAATTAAAAAAAATTAAGTGTCTTAAAAGGAGGAGGCAAATGGTGCTGTCAAAAGTTGGACCTGTGTGAAAAGATGGCAGCAAAAGGCAGAAAAATCTGAGATAGCTCATCATCTGATTAGGAGGAGAGCTTGTCTGTTTGGAACAATTCTCAAACAGCAGGCATGAATCCGAACCATGCTGGCTGTTACTAATAAGCATTTTATGTTTGTACATCTAACATAAGGCCACATGATGCTTGCCCATAAAGCACTGCATTTTTATTCTATTCTATTCTATTCTATTCTACAGTCATTTAGCAGACGCTTTTATCCAAAGCGACTTACATTTGAGAGTAAGAACAACACAAGCATGAATTCAAACAAGATGCAATACTATTGCAAATAAAAACAAGAATAATTATGAGAACAATTTTCTCATGATTTACCACCTTTGCACTCATCCAGCAATAAACTCACCAATCTGCATGACCCGTCCAAACACAGACGTGTTGTCCACAGTGCTGCAGTTCCACCTCCTCTGTCTGAACTGATACTGGCATTCCTTGATGCCCGTCTTTGCTCCGTCGCCGATGTAAGTCATGTGATCCTGATACAACTGGCACAGTTTCCTCTGGCCCTGCAGGATGTGCAGGAGAGAGGAGGAAAGATTAGCAATGAGTTGGAGGTTAATAGTTTGAGACTTTGGTGGTCCCTGCAGGGAGGTTCCCTCTTTACTTAGCCATCTGGCTGTTTTTTTCCCCACAGCAACTTACCTGTGAAAGACCAGACAGCTGACTGCAGAGAGGCTGAGCTCCGATAATGTACATTTCAGGCCGCTGCATTGGGGTCAGACCCAGAGACCTGAAAGACAGAGGTCATATTATGCCACAGTTTAAACTGAGACAATGAGCCATGAAGAGCAGGGGATCTGTGATCTAAGGTCAGCTCAGGAGAGGGCAAAACTCAGACACAGATTTTATTGGGACAAGTGGCCTATAAAATTCAGATAAATAGACTCCTGTGGTGCACATCTCTGCAGCCACTATCTTTATGGTTCCTTTCCTTCCTTAGAGCATCCCAAAGCATCCTTAGCCCTCTGTGATGGAAGTGTGAGCATATGATAAAAATGAATTCTGTTTCTGAGTCTCCTGTCAATCAGACGAACTTTAGCAACATCATTCCACATACCTCCATGCACTCTCCCTCAACTGGTCTTCTACAAAATTGCTCACAGTAGTTTATAAGTCAAGAACAAGTGTGGCTAATTGAAGGCCCTGTAGGCACAACAGCAGCCCGCCATGCTATGCCATTTGGGGCTCAGCCAGGGTAAATATTGTGACAGGACCTTCACATTTGTTCCATTCATTGCTAGCACCACATCACACCCCAAAACACACACACGGAGAGACACAAGAGACAAAAAAACAAAAACACACACACACACAAAAAAAACCATGAAGTTACAGCTTGAGATTTATGTCTTCTTTTGAAAAAACAAAAATTAAGTAGCTACATGCAAAATGTGCACAGAACAGCAACATTATTGTTATAAAGATTAGAAACGTTTTCCTTAGTTTCTCTCTTTGCAGACACCAAATGGAGCACCATAATTCATCACATCTCGGTGCGTATCATGCAAACGTGCACCTCAAACGATCAACCAGGCACTCACCACCATGAGTTTGCGTCCACCACTAGAAGCTGGGAACTGCAGGCGAAGAAGGCTGCCGCCAGCAGCAGATGTCGTACGGCACCGGTTCTTCTTCTCGGTACAGCCCTGTTGTCCATGACTGTCCGCCGCGTCACCGCCGCACAGTCAGTGCTGGAAAAAGTGCTCTGCTGCTGTCGAGACATGGGTAAAAAAAATAAAATAAAATAAAATAATAAATAAAAAATAAAATAAAATCAATAGACGTTTTGATGTCCACCTTATTAGTCTTTTTTTTATATTTTGTGAGACAGTCTCCCACTGTCAGTTTTCTTCTTTCTCAACAGCAAGAAATATTTAAAAGTAGATTAAATTAGTAAACAAGCAAAAAAAATTCCAGTCATCTGCAACGGCTATCCAACGGAAGCCACACAAGCATATACAAAAAAAGTCAAGAAATCGAGTTCACTCATTAAAATTCCACCCAAAAACTCGTGCGTAAATTTGGCATAAATTGGATTTTACGCAAAGCACAATGTCTCCATCTTCTCCTCTTTTAAAGAGGCTTAATAAAACAAGACCAGGACATAAAATTTTAATCCAGTTGTTGTGCTGAGCAAAGATTAACGAAGAGATTAAAACTCTAATTAAACAGCAAAGCGACTGTTCCTTCCTCTCCACCCCACGGCCACTATCACCACATCTCCCACATTCTCTGTCTTTACTGCACACTCCTCCTCTTCTACGCACCCCCACTTTGTCTCCGATCCGCCCCCCAACGTCTGTCTGTTGCGCACGAGCGTCTATGCGCAGAACCTGACTGCAAGCACCTGTAATATCGATAGAGCAAAGGAATGGCATTTTGCCTTGTTTACTTTATTGAGCATTGCTTTATAAGCACACACACAAAATAAAATAATTTTTTTCTACAGAAGAACCAGGCCAATAAGAATTAATAGAATGAATTTTGGGGAGGAACGTTTTGCAAAATCTCAATCAACTCAAAAGAAGAAGAAGAAGAAAAAAAGTTCACGTGGGTCAGATTCCATTTATTAGCCGAAGTGAATGATTTGTTTGAATAAAAGGTGAGTGCTTAGAAATCGCCTAATCCTCACCACTCTTTGGTGTGCGAAAATAAAAGGCAACCCACCACTCACATATTTAGGAATGGGCATGCAAACACGCACACACACGGCCACACACTCGAGGACGGCGGCTCAGGAGTCCTGAAAATGTCCTGCAGTGAAGAAAAGGCGTGTTGAAGCGAGCTCTCCTCAATTCATAACCCGGTCTAAAAGACCAACTGCCTATAGAGGAGCT
The DNA here is from genome assembly GCA_026261665.1 of Melanotaenia duboulayi. Taxonomy (NCBI): domain Eukaryota; kingdom Metazoa; phylum Chordata; class Actinopteri; order Atheriniformes; family Melanotaeniidae; genus Melanotaenia; species Melanotaenia duboulayi. The sequence goes on from CM047997.1 coordinate 19,471,051, forward strand.
CTTTGATCTGACTCAGTGCCTCTCAAAAGATTGCGTCCATAACCAAAGGTGCGCAAAAAGAAAGAAAGAAAGAAATAAAGGTGTGTGTGTATGNAAGAAAGAAAGAAAGAAAGAAAGGTGTGTGTGTGTATGTGTGTACTTGGATGGGGAAACCTCTGAAATCTATAGAAGCAGATCAAAACTCTCACAAAGCTCAGAATCTAACTCATTTCCGTGGGCTATTTTTGTTCAATAATGAACCAAGCCCGTGAATACCTTTGACATAACCTGGGGTTGTTTGCTCGGGGAGGTTGTTAATGTGATAGTATGCACATTAACAACAGTTTGATACAACAACAATGTGAACCTAAAAAAAACAAACAAAAAAACATATTTGTTTATTTCTGACTAATTTATTTTATAGTTTCCGTCTTTGTTTCAGACTTTAAACTTAAGATGCCCATGTGCAAGTGAATGCAGCATGCAATGTTTGTTTTTATGATGTTCTACATCAGCTCTACCATAACGCAGCATTCACCATCTCACTAAATACCTACTTGGTTGATGATATTTGTCGGTTCAAACTGCTTCCAGTTTAGGAAGAGGATGGAAATGTCATATAACCACCAGATGACAACTGAATGAAGTTAAACAGCCAGTTATGCTGATAAAACCTATTTGGCTAAGAATTATTCATAGTTACCAGCAGTGCAGCAATGATTGAAGCTGTAGGATTATCCTTAGTAAACAGTTATTGATTAACAAATACCACTGTTTGCTTTTACAAAATTTAATTTACTTTTTTCATCAGATGGTCACTTTAGTTGTAGAATTAATCATTTCTAGTAAAATCCATACTTTTTTATTTCTTCTTCTTTTTTTTAATTAGGATCTTTTAGACATGCACTTTTTTTCCAGTCTGTGTGTCTGCATGGCCGCCACATCAAAAAACCTCTAGACCCACCCCTGCTGTGAGCTGATAAAGACAAAACCTGGTTCTTCAATGCTAGTGAAGCTGAACCTCATAAAAAGTTCAGACTGACTTCTTAGTTCTTTGTGTTTCACAACAGAAACACACACACATTTGTTTCATTGTCTTAAATGTTAAAAATGTTTATTTATTTAAAAAGAAGAAAACACAAGAAAGGTTTATTGCCCATGATGCAGCTCCAACTTAATTTAACTCTGAACATAACATTGTAAACATTAGAAATAGTTTAAATAGACGGTTGACACCAGACCTAACACTTAATTTTCTTATTGATTCACATATTGATGAGAAAAAATAAGTTTAGTTTTTAATCTCCTCTCTGGTATATCTATAAAATGTGTGTGTATAGCTTTATTCCCATCAAATAATTTCTGTTGGTGTTACTCTGAGGGGCAGAAGTAGCAGAAAATCTTCTGCATAATCCCGGCACTCTCAACTCTTGGAGCCATCGAACTTCCCCACCACACACACACTCACACATTTGTGTAAGGTGGGTCAAAGCCAGTGGACAAATAGCAAAACACTAAAAGATACACAGTGAACTGGGGATAACAGTTGATGGACCTTTAGACAAAGAATGTTTTCACGTTCTTGTCTGATATAGTTCTCTAGCTGCTCAACAATCATAAGTCTTCTTTGCTGTTTTTTGCGTTGCCCCAAATGAACTGAGGTGGTGAAAGTTTTGAAATACAAGCAGGGCAGTAACTAATCAGCCAATCATACGGCAGCAACTAAACACATTTAATCATGTAGATTCGGTCAAGACGAGCTGCTGAAGTTCAAACATCAGAATCAGAAAGAAAGCAGATTTATGTTACATTAAAGGTGACATTGATTCTGGTCTAAGCATTTCCGAAACTGCTCATCTACTGGGATTTTTCATACACAGTCATCTCTAGAGGAGGTCAGAGGAAGATAGGCAGACTGGTTGGAGACAATAAAAAGCAACAGTAACTCAAATAACCACTGATTCCAACCAAGTCTGCAGAATAGTATCTCTGAATGCACAACACGTCCAACCTTGAAGCAGATGGGCTACAGCAGCAGAAGACCACACCGGGTGCCTCCTGTCAGCTACGAATAGGAAACTAAAGCTACAGTTTACACAGACTCACCAAAACTGGACAAAAGAAGATGGAAAATGTTGCTGGTCTCCATTTCATCTGTAACATTTAGATCAGTGGTTCCCTAAGAGTGTCCCCCAAAGCAAAANGTGGTTCCCTAAGAGTGTCCCCCAAAGCACAAAGGGGATCCCTGAGGCTTTGTGATTAATGCCCACAAACTGTCCCTATTTTAAGAAAAAAAAGTAAGGCTATATGTTGCTCAGTTAACTTTGGCTTCATTAAAGGACAGGACTCAACCAGAATACATTATTTATGGTGAGAATCTCACTTCGAAAGCCTAAAACCAGCATGTTTTTTTTCTACAGCATTTCAGTAAATGCATGAAGGGGGTCCCTGAGGAAAAACAGTTTGGGAACCACTGATTTAGATGGAAGGCTCAGAATTTGGTGTAAACACTATGACAGCATGGATCCACCTTGGATGCATGAAGACTACTGAGGAAAGATCCCAACACCCTGTTCAATCTAGGCCATGAAGAATGAAGGAAGTGCAGAAGGCAAATATGGGTCTATGGGGCCATGTATTCAGATATTCAGCTGACCTTTTATTTTTATTTATTTATTTGCATATGACNTTATTTTTATTTATTTATTTATTTTGCATATGGTATTGCTGAAGCTACACCTGACAAAATGAAGAACAAAACAACCCGGACTTTCTTCTTTAAAGATAATGGTTCACCACTATTGATTTAGGTTTTAATCATGTGTTGGAGACTTCTTAACCCAATTCTAGTAGTTTCAGCAATCTCATCAATTTCATCCTCACCTCATGTTCTGTAAGGTAAAAATGAAAAATATGCATCATAATTAAAAGGTGGGCTACTGCACTGAAATGGGATGACAGAGCAGTCAGCATCAGCCCTGTTGCAACACATTTTAGTGACACTGCAGCTCCATCTGCTGCTGCTCTGCTGCACAGCATCCGCTTTAGCAGATGGAGACTTCCAGACATTCACTTACTGCATAAAAAACACTGTTACAGCCTACAGCCTGCTTTCATGCATGAATTTTACTCTTAAAAGTCAGTAAAACTATCAAATTTAGAAGAACAATACTAATAGGTAGAAATCTCCACATTGGAGGCCACAGTTGAATATATAAGTAATTTTTTNACTATCAAATTTAGAAGAACAATACTAATTGGTAGAAATTTCCACATTAGAGGCCACAGTGTATAAGTAATTTTTCGAGCTACAGAATAACAGGCCAACAACCTGATCCAGAAATGCTAAAATAGAAGAATGAAATAACACTTTGGTTCACTGTGGGAGCTGCTGCTAACTTGTGATGTTCCTGCTGATACACAAGGAGGAGCAGTTCAGCCACAGTACTCACTACAGCTGGAAAGGAAAGGGGATTAAAAAGAAGCAGGGTGGGGTGAGGGCAGACAGGCACAACTTGGACAAAGTGAGATGAAGAAAGAAGTGGGAGGGGGAAAAAAAGAGAGGGTGAAAGGGAGAGGGCGTGTCCATGTATAGGATACAGAGAGTAGCAGGGAGGGGTGGAATCAGGGATGGGCATGTCCCTTGAGGATATGAGCAATAGCCATGCAACAGGGAGCAATGCCTGAGAAAGGCAGCAGCTCCTCTCTGGATTAAAACCAGTCTCACTTTTTTTGCCTCCAGTCTGAGACTTGAGCAGGAGAGCTGGCCAGCTTCCTCCTGCAGGTAAACCAGCCTGCGGTGCGTAAAAGGGTCTGAAATGAGCTGCCTCAAATTGAGACACTATGTCCTGCAAAGACAAGCAGTGCATATGGACAAAAACTTTATCAATCTGGTTTATTCAATCCACGAGGGAGTATTCAGATCTTTAATGCCACATGAATTACAAAGGGATTAAACATAGAAAACATAGAAACATAGAAACATAGAAAAAAAGTACTTAAAAATAGGTTCTTTTTAAGTCTTAAAAACAATCTCTTTCCATATCTGATTATATAATACTGATTAAAAATGGGCCTTTTTAAAAAATGCAAATTAAAGCACAAAATCTAAAGATACCCAAATAAGTTAAACTTTAAATGAAATTCTTTAATAAGAAACCTCGCTAAAAAAATTGTTTCAGGTTTCAATTCATCAGATCACAGGGCAATTTACCACTTTAAAAACTCCCCTTAAACTGAACTTAACGAGAATTAAATGAATTAAAACAAAACAGAGTGACATTTCTGAACATTGATTATATTTTTTACAGAATTTAAGATATTACTATTAGCAGGCTGCCTAGTAGTGAGGTGGTTAGCACTGTTGCTTCACAGCAAGAATTTTCCTGGTTTGAACTTTGGTTGGAGCCTTTCTTTGTGGAGTTTTCATTTGTGTGTTAAACAGGTTCAAACACAAGTCAAGATGTATGGTCTGATCTTTGTAAGCAAACCATATTTTCACTCGCTACAAGAAGTTAATCATTTCAAACACTGTAAATAACCCAACATATGATTCTTAGTTATTCATTTGAAGTGTTTAGATTTATTATTTAGTTTTCTTCCATTTTCTGTGCTGTATTATTCACTGACAGTCAACATATTTTAATATCAGCTCCTTGTCATCTTACCTGCTGCTTCAAGCTCCTGCTGTTTTTCTTTGTCTTTTTACTGATAACTTAGTAAGACTCGGCTTGGAAACCTTGGGTCCTGGCATTCAGATATTACTGTGAAACCTACTGTACCATTCGAAAAAACCTGGCTGAAGACCAGGCATGGATAGGGATGGCACTATCCCTGATGACTCCAGGAATGTGGCAACGAGCCAGAGGCTATGATTCCTAGACCCCAGCTGGTGGGGCATCCTGGGGATGCAAGGTAACAAGTCAGATCCTCTGAGGATCAACACTGAAATCTACAGAAACCACTGTTTGTTTCTTCCTGAGGGGTCCATACAATGTTGGATCCCAGCTGTCTTGCCGACACATGTGGGACAAACATAACTTGGACACATTTGTAAGAACCAAAAAACTCAGAGCTAAAATTTAACCACAAACCAATGACACTTTGAAGCCATCAGTCACCACACCAATCTTTTCTCTCCCTTTAACTCTGTCTTCACACACATACACAGACAACTGTGAACACATGTGCAGCGACAAACTGCCAAATGCAGCTGGCTGCTGGGTAACTTACTGCTTACATTGTCCTCTCTCTCACATACACACACACCCTGAGGGACTTGCAGTGGGACTTGGAAGCGGCTTCGGAGAGGCCTTGGGCTTTAAATCTGTCTCTTTGTTTTTTTTTTTTTCTGTAAACGTGTGTTGTAGCATTGACGATAGCCTGTGGAAACCCATTCTCCTTCATTCTGCTTTCACCCTTCATCACTCCTTTCCACTCTCCGTCTCTCTTGTCCCCCTTCCTCACTTTCTGTCTTCTGACTTTGTCACGCCTGTTCTCCCCTCTCCTCCTTCTCCCTCTCCTCGACTCTGTCCATCTCCCCCTTCTCGTCTCCATCCATCCTCCTGTCAGCTGGCAGAAGATGAGTCATGCCTCTGGCTGGGAGGCTAAACTCTCCCTCTTTCTCTCTAAATATATCTCCTCTATACTTCTTCTACGCAGTCTTCCTATGTCTCTTTTTCTTTCTATGTCTCTCGTTCTCACACTTCTCCCTGTTTTGTGTCACCATCTGTTCCTCTGCATCTTGCTGCTTTGTTCTGTCACTCCACTGCTGAGCTTTTTTCTACCTCTTCACATTTTATCTCACACTTTAATGTGTCGCTGTCAGCCTGAAACCAATGATCATCTTTGCTTGTATCTCTATTTGTTAAAAATTTGCACCCATTTCACACTCTCCCCTAACTGTGCATCCAGACACCAATAAAAAGTATTTGTTTTTACATTTCCCCCAATCAGCCCACACAGTATCCTTTTACTTTCTGGGTCTATAGTTTATATAATAACAATCTCATTTTGTGTTTCTTAGTAGGTCTGGTGTCCATTGCACTCTGCAATCAGCTGTGCAACTTTTGCATTGGTCTTGAAGAATAAAACAAGTCTCAAGCATCATTACTACTGATTAGATAAACATTGACAGCTTCTGTTGCAGGCATGCAATTTGAAGCATGGCTGAACAATTATTTAATAATGTTGGAAACTGATATAAGACTTAAAAAGCATTGCATATGTTTAACCCTTTGAGCCCTGCACCTTTTTGTAAAATTGCATACTCGTGATGAAATCATATCTCTGCAACTACAAAGTCTTTTTCTTTTCATACTTTTCAAGCGATTTAAAGAGAGATTTGTGAAGATGTGAAATGATCAGTATATGTGTTACTGGTGCAGAATAAATAAATGAAGATGGCCCAAGATTTGAGAGATTATATCTCTTGGCCAGCTTGGGAACACATAGTCTCTGGAACTGTAATGATCACTTTTTTTTAACTTCTTTTTCAAGATTAAGGATCAAGGTTCAATCTTGACATTTGAACCAGCTTGGACCAAAAGCTTTAACTTTAACCTTTGAAGAGGTTTCCTGTCCATGTCGCTCTCAGTCCTTGCAGAATAATGGATTCTTGGTACCTGTTGAACATAATGAAAAAAATGGGCATTCCTTAAAAACATAACAAAACAGTCCTCAGAGACGACGCTATGCTTGAGTCCCAAAAAGTTAGCTTGGAACAAGAGAGGCCAACTAGAGCCGAAAACAAGTGATTTCACAACAAAGACTATGAATAACAAATAAACACATTTAAAAAGCAAAGACATCTACACGGGGCAATTGTCATTATGTGACACACTGTTTCTCTGCTTTACAAAGCAGATCTTTGCCCACGTTGTATTCTGTGANCACACTGTTTCTCTGCTTTACAAAGCAGAGCCCACGTTGGATTCTGCGCTTTCCACAGCAGAGCAAAGCTAAAGCACCAACAACAGCTCCGATTGTTCCACATATTTCTGGTACTGCCCCTAAGTGACAGCAAAACACTAACATGTAGAGGTTTCTTCATAAAACAACAACACAGAGAGCGTGCTAAAAGATCCATTATAACTTATAGTTGGAAAGTTGTTCTCTTTGTTTTTAAGATTTATTTCTGATTCCAGATCCCACACTGGACTATTAAAATATGTAATTATGCTACTTCTTTTGTAATGCAATCAATCTTAATTTATCTTATGTAACTTAGAGGAAGAAATTTTAAGATGTACAAGTACAGATGTTTTTAACTTTAGTGTTTTCGGGCTTGTAATATTTATATTGTGGGTTTATGTGGGGATTCCTGTTTTACTTTTCATTTATTGTTAATTGACGATGCATTTGTAAAATGTCCATGTTCAGTGTGTTGTAACTATGCTGATGTGGCTCTCATGGCCATGATGCTTTTGCAAAAAAGATCTTTGATCTCAATGAGAAACTCATTCCTGGTTAAATAGGTTATAAAACATAATAAAAGAAAATAAATGCAACTGGTGAAATTAATTTCTGTACAGCCAAGCAGGATCAATTTTAAGTTCCTGAAATAAACACTATTAAATCACCCCAGACCAACAATATTTGACATCTCAGAGGAAATGGTGCAACTGAGAAAGCACTTGTTGGCCTTGTTTGGCTTTGAACTGGAACCCACTGGGAGGCTAAATCCCTGACTCCAAAGCCCAGGGAGAAGCCACTGCCGCTAGGTCACATCCGCTGATTTCCCCATGCCCCTACGTTTTAAACTACACTGGTCTCCTGGTCCCTTCCCTGGAGAAATTAACACACACACATATACGAACATGTTCAACTATTTTGCATGCACATAAGGATATGCATGTGAAACGAAGGCAATCGCTTACATAGTCACACACACTTTTTGCTCTCTACCTTACTCACCATTCACTCTTTCACACATTATTCCAGGAAGCAAATGAATGTCAGAAGCAACTTCTTCACCCTATGGAGATGCAGAACTGACACACACATGCTCAAATATCCCAGAGGTAGCAGCAGTAAGAAATCTGCACATACAAACGTATGAAAAGAGACACACATGTTCATTGGGGGATGCAGCGGTGCAAATCTCAGCTGATCTGGCCTGATTTACTGCTCATCTCTGAATTGATTAGTTTGGCCTACAAATCCCTTGGAAGACACTTTATAGGACACAACATAAGCTAACATTAGCTTCCTGGTGCATAACTTTACCTACTTGTGTGATACTAGAATAATTCATTCTTGTTTTGTATCGTTGGAGCTGTGATGTGTGACATGCAGCTGACTTGTCACTGTTATTGTGGTTTATATTTGTTTGTATTTTTGGTTTTTTAGATGTTAGGTTTTCTGTTTTGCTGTCCTCTAAAATGTTTGAGTTGCTGCTGAATTCCTTAAAGTGCTATGTTTTTTGGTTTGTCTTTGCCATTTTTTCCACCAAAATGTTGTAAAGCTGTGAGCTTCAAGGCCCCCATGCTTAGTCTGTATTATACCTCCCCCAGTTTTAANTCCACCAAAATGTTGTAAAGCTGTGAGCTGTGAGCTTCCCAAAATAAATTAAGTATGTCTTCACAACAACAAGGACTGTATGTAAAATCTAGGTCTTAAAAGAAAGCAAGGACATGTGAAATTACTATAAACTTGTCCAAATCAAGATGTTTTAATAGAGGTGGTAAATATGTCAGGAAACAATCAGCCAATGTTGATGATCAACACCTCTGTCAATGGTCAGTCAGGAGAATTGAGGAATAACCCCCAAATTCACCTTAGAAACACCATGAGGATCCAGAAAGAAGTGTGAATATGTCATTTAAATCCCCCCACATCATCCTCATGGAAACTACCAGGACATTCATAAATAACTTAAAACAAAGGCAGAGTCATAAGAGAACACATTAGCAAAGTTTTTTGAGGTGGAATAAAATTTTTGATCACAAAACAGCAAACGTAAGACATGCTTTATTATTATGTTTTCTTTTCTTGTTTTGTTCAGACTCTTTGTCCCACAGTAATAAGACAGACATGTTTCATATGACACCTTGTTTGTGTGGTTTGCTTGAAGTAGAGAAGTTAGCAGCAGCTGAAAGTGGACAGAGGTGTTTCTAATGCTTTTGTTACATTCATATTTAATTCCTTCAGGTTTGAAATGTATTTTGGTGGCAATGCTTGGTAGAGTCTTGGTAGAGTGTGTGCTTCAAGTATCTCATGCTGCCCCCTACATAAGGGGCTCTTGTCAAGAAGAGGTTAGCCAGACCTACAATAATGTACTGAGTCACTGATGCATTGCTCCATATTGATTAGACCTCAACACAAAGCTAAAGGTCTTTGTTTTTTCATCTTTCATTTTTTTTTAGTTTGCTTGCTGTGCACCCAAACAGAACATAAATACACACAAACGTGATGTTGTGGAAAACTAATCTAAATACCTGCTATTTAATTATAATTAAAACTAAATTTACAACAAGATTTTATGAAAATAAGGACAAATTAAGGGTCTCTGCACATGTATTTCAATGCAACAAAATGGAATATAGCCACATAAATTTAATCTATTTGTATCCGCATACAGAATTGCCACAATTTTGTTGTGTTACTGAGCACAAAAATAACTACATAGTCACAAAGTATAATCTAAATCCGAATTTAAATATCTGTTGTTATTTAAAATAATTTTATATGCAGTGCAGCTGAAGAGTAAAACATGTCTTTGGCAGCACCCTCAGCCAGTGTTGGTGATTCGCCTCTTTGCCTCTGTGCTTTGTTTATAATGATTTTTGTATTGGATCTTTTGAGAGAAATCTCAGACTAAACACTCAAAGAGCATTTTGGCTCAGATTTGTCTTGGTCTTACTGACCGAGCCCAGTATTTTTAGTCTTTAAACTGCCGGTTTGGTATTTTCCAAGCTTGTAAATGCACAAATAAGTACAATGTGAAGACATTCTGTCTATCTGTCAACATGGCTTTTGTTTCCTCTTCTATCTTGGGTTACAAAAAAGAGAGACAAAAAGTGAAAAAGGTACTGAACAAATGCTGGTTAAATCCTCAAATTATGAGTTGTCTCAACTCAACTGTAATCTCACACTTACCGTATATTAAACTAAATTTAAACAATCTTGCCCGACGTTGCGTTACTGACATATCAAAGACCTGCCTGGTGTAATTTCTGAGACTGAAAATTAGCTGTTTACCACCTTCATGGCTCTCTGCACAAACACAGACAGGCAGATTGAGTAAATTCCAGCCAGACTAGCAAACACACACAAACATAACACACACAACAATATGCAGCCTTTTCATGCCAACAGATGACAGAGTGCATTGAGAAAATGCCAAAATGCTGAGTACTGAGGGAGAGAGAGAGCACAGGGCTGAAAAATCTCCTATGTCAGACTGCAGAGCTGGCAGAAATGGGAAGCATTGTTGAGGACACACACATACACACACCCACCTAAGCAGCCTGTGTGGGGCAAAAATGGGAGGATGGCTGCAGTGCTCAACACACACACACACACACATATATGTATGCACAAATGAAGCCTTTAGGTCACTCTGGCGAGACGTGAGCACAGGCAAGCAGTCAGAGAAAAGCAGGAAAAAGTGGGCAAAAAGGAATAAAGAAAAAGAAACAGGGATGGATGGAGAGAGTAAAAAAAAGAGACATTCATCTTCTGGCCACAACCTCACGTGAATTCAACATCTCCTCCTTTACCACTCCCACCACCACATTTTAACAGCCAACTTTACCTCATGTGCCTTCAGTCTTTTCTTGTCTATTGCAGGCAGTCGTCATTCCCACTTCTCTCCACACGTTAAGGACTGTGAAAAACTGTTTTTTTTTTACCTATAGTTCTAACTGAACACTCGTCAGAAAGAAAAAAGATGTTGGTTGGTAGCTGAAGCCTTTTAAGTGCTTGTGGAGATGGTTTTCATGCAGCTGAGAAGCTAACCTATAACAATCCAGGGTAAAGCCAATCGCAATAAACTAAAATTAGCTGCCTTGCTAACTTTTTTATCAACATTGTCTCATAAAATCCATTCTCAATCCTAATGTGTCATGAGCTGTCATGCTTTTAAAGGCACTAGCATCTCTGATATGTTGAGGTGTCCTTTGGTGCTGGTGCTCTGACAAAGTGGTCACTAATAACTAATTATAGTTTGGCTTTAAATTCAAACTTTCACAATGTTAATGCCATAAAAAAGGCCGCAAAGGAACCTGACGTGTTTCACTTAGATGCTAATGGGCACATCCCAAATATGTGTGACGTTGACACTGGTTCATAGTGTAATATGTATTATAATGTGCATGTACTTGCGACTACATGTTTCTTATGTTTCCATGCGTCATGTGATGCTCCAGTTAAATTCCCTTTTGTAAACAGAAAGAGTCCCAAATTCCACTTGATGTGATCAGATGTGCATGTTTAGAGAAAGGACTTTTCATACAGAAGATAGAAGTTTGTGTCATTTCTGGTATCACTGCGTTTTTAGAATTTGTTTTGCTTTCAGTGACAGATTAATCTCAGTTAGTTTAATGGGCACTTAGCCGTATACGAATATGCAAAAACCGTAAGCATGGGACAGTATTATTGGCAGAGATTTTTCATTTTTTTCCTAATCTGTTTGAACTGATACTGTAAAAAATCAACCAGTCATACTCACTGGTTTCAGCTTAAAAAAATAATGATTAAAAAAAGTTTAACCAATTAGTGAAACTTCTACGGAAATCCTGTAAAAGACAATGACCATCATACAGGCAGAAATGTTTTGGCCTAAATATCTCTTATTCTTAGTCTTGAAATCAGTTTGCTGAGGAGGCTAAAAATTGCTGGCTTTTACTAACAGAAGCTAAAGGCCAACTCCTTGTTTCTGTGTCTGCATGTACAAACCAAAGGATCGATCTGTGTACGTGTTCCATTTATACTACAAACCGGATTCCATAAAAATTTGGGACTCTATAAGCTCTAAGTAAAACCAGAATGCAATGAAACGCAGATCTCATAGACCTATATTTAATAACAACAGAACAGTGTTTCTCAATCCTGGTCTTCAGATACCACTGCCCTGCATATTTTAGATGGTTTTTCTACTTCAGCACACCTGAATCAGAATAATGGACCTCCTGGTCAAGTTCTTAGCAAACCTGTTAATGAGCCATGTATTTCACGCAGGTGTGTTGAAGTGCAGAAGCATCTAAAACATGCAGGGAAGTGGTGCTTGAGGACCAGGATTGAGAAACACTGCTAGCATAGAAACATATCAAATGTTGAAAGTGCCATGTGAGGGTCATTGAACAACAGTCTGTAAACATCTGGAAAGTGAGGAAATTGTTTTAGAGACTAGCATTCCTTTCCAGAGGAATGCTAACCTGTCCTACTCTAGCTGCTCAACAGTCCTCGGCCTTCTTTGTTGTATTTAGAGTTTAATGATATAACAAATGCTTTCACTTGGTAAAAGGTCCAGAAGACAGGCCAGCCCACCTCCTGGATTCTTCTACAACAAAGTCATGCTGCTGTAATAGATGGTTAAACGTACTCTGGCTCAAACATTTTAGAGCAGTGGTTCTCAACCTGGGGTCTGGGACCCAAAGAGAAAAGGGGATCCCCGAGGCTTTGAACATTTAGAGTCAATGTGATTAATGTTCACACATTGTCCCTATTTTAGGAAAAAAAAGTAAGAATATATATTAATTTAGCTTTAGCTTTATTGAAGGACAAGACTCAGCCAGAATATTTTAGTTTTGGTGAGAATCTCAGTTTTTAAAGTATAAAACCAAACCTGGTTTCAGCACGGGGTGGGGCAGGGGGTCTATGGCTTTTTAATATTTCCATGAAGGGGGTCCTCAAGGAAAATAGGCTTGGAACCACTGTTTTAGAGCATTATGTTGCTCTAAAATCTGTATAGACCTTTCAGCACTGATGGTGCCCATCCAGATGTAAAAGCTGACAACAACAGGGATTAATGCATACCATCAGAGGGTTTTGAACTAATCGCTGATAACAAGTTTCCAAAAGGAATTTGATTTTTGATTAATCTAACCTCAGAACAATTTCCACTTTCTCCATTTCAGTGAGCTTTGCCCTGGACAACACAGCCGCATTTCTGAATGACGTTCACATATGGATTCTTCTTTGATGGTAGAGCTTCAGCCTGTACTTCAGGATGGTATGGTGAACTGTAGTCACTTATACTGATCTCTGGAAGTGATCCTGAGCTCATGCAAGTCACTTCCATATCACAATCACGTCTGTTTTTAATGTAGTGCTGCCTGAGGGCCTGATGGTCTTGGGCATCCAATACTGACTTTTTTAGCTGTGTCCCCTGTGCAGACAGATTCCAAACTTTTCTTTTTTATTGGGGTTGTATAATTTAGGTACAAGGTACGTACTCAGAAGTACTTACCATTAAAGTCCTCTAGAGTAGTAGAGAGCTTGCTGGTTTACTTGGTGTTTGGTTAGGTTTGGGTTACGTTTAAAAATGATTGTAGTTGGGTCTAAAAGAAAAGTACCTCTCTTTCAACATGTCAAACACATTCAGAACTTTAAAAAACTGATTTCTTTTAAATGAAGGATCCTAGCAAACTGGCAGAACATGATGCTGTCAGAATGAGAAGAAAATAATAATCTTTGTTGTTCTGGCTCATGTAACATGAAACACTTTCAGTCTGTAAAGTTTTGGCCAGAATGTTTGGGTTGCATGTGGACATCTGTAAAGGCTTCAGATTGAAACACTAAAGGTGGATTTGTACTTGTGCGGCGTCTGCGTGCGGTCGGCTACGGCGTAGCTGATGCTAGTGAATTTGCTCTCGCTTGAGCATAGGAGGTACGCATCGTTTTTTGTGTCCTGTTGCAGTTTCTCCTCCTAATCTAAAGGTGGCAGCTGGGGTGGTATCGGCCGGTAAACTCACCAGGTCGGAGTTCTTTTAATGGTTTACTTCAGTTTGGTAGGTATTTTCTGTTTAAAACAACAATGGCGTCCAGTATGGTTCAGAGTCTTTATTAGCTTGTGGAATAAAACATAGAAAATATTTGATCAGCCCCTCATCAACTTGATCCATTAGGAGTTGTTTTTAAGAAGGGCATTTACTACACAAACGAATATAAAACCACCTAAAGGGTGAAATGAATGCAAAGGATGGACATAAGGCTATATCAATATTTGTATAATTCTGAGCATAAATGAGGCCTAATTTATTACGTAGTTGCAGAATAAATTTAATAAGTCATCAGTCAGAAGAGGAGTCAGATAACAAGATTTAGTTTTATATCTTTAGCTTTGGTTAGGTTTAGGCAAATATCATGATTTTGGTAAATCTATAATGTTGATAAAATGTTTTTAAGCTTCAAATTTAATTTTTCAATGTTGCCAGGATAACTCCCGCAACAATCCCCCCCAAACATGTAGCTATTATTTACAGTCTTTATTACACAATAACTAATACGATGATGTATCGCCACAAATTTTGACACATTACGAGGTTTTTTTTTATATAAAAGCAAAATCAAAAGTACTGAAACAGCCATAATAGTCTCAGACCCCTCAGGGTTATAAGGACTTTGCTGAGCCATGAGGTGTGAGGCAAAGTTAAAACGTCAATTCTCCCGATTAACCCTTTTTACAATAACTTCTACCACTCAGCAATTAATAATATACATTTGAAGTAACCTGCGTCTGTCTGAAGTTTGCCTGATAGAGGACAGCACCTCTCATTAGAGGTACTTAGCACACATCAACACACATAGAGACACTGTTTCACTATGGTATAGGTGAAGCCCTGGTGAAGCATAGAAACACCTGAGGGAACATTAAAGATTCATTGTGTACAGTGAGCAGACATGTGCAGGAGCAAACTCGGGGCACTCAGGTCATTGTTTCTGTCTGCTTTCTCTTTTATATGCTGTCGTGTCCATGCATACTTTATGTTTTGTTTGTTTGAAGTAAAAAGAAAAAGAATCTACAGATTAATATCCATTCAGGAAGGTGTCAGCCTTCGGGAGGACATGTTGACACATGCCCGTGTAACCTTGGCAACCAGCGATCACTGTGGGTGCAGATGAAGCGTGTTGTTGAGGCGAGCAATTATCCATTTAGAGCCCTCCAATGAATCATCAAATACAGACACATAAAGTTAAACAAGCATGTGCACAAAGAGACAGATGCACGCATGCATGGTCACATGATGAGTCAAAACTTAGAAGATGGTGAGCGATACTTCATGGAGGTCTCACATATCCACACATTTACATGCACACACACACCTGTGCCAACTCCTCTGTTTCAATATCCCTCTTCTTCTCTCCATCTATAACCTATTTTAGAAACCTCCATTTAACTTGTGGATGTATTTCTCTTCCTCCCTCCTCTTCCTCTGACCCATTCCCTCACTATTCCTCTCGCCTCCTTTATCCACCATCCCTCTGCGTTCTCCTCTCTCTCACGCAGTGTGAGTGCTAGCTAGGGCCCAGCGGGTTTTCTGAGAGGGGTATGACAAACCACAGATGTGCACACGCATGCACACACAAACACATTCACCCACAGCTGTGATATGAGGCAGACATAGGGAGACAGAAAAACAGCAAGAACTGCATGCTGCGCAACAACACACACACACACACACACAGGCTGGTCATGCAGTGGGAGACTTAGCTACTGCCGCTGAGGCACAAACAGCTTCTCTGTTTTTATCTCCTCTTTTCTAAAGTATTTCTTTCCTTTTGTTTTTCCTCAATCTATCTCTTATCAGTTATTGGTGACAGTTAGGCTACACAGATAGAGAATAGCTAAGATACTGGCAGAAAGAGCAGATGAAGTTATCTGTTATTTAAAAAGTTTGCTGAGAAGTTTTTATACAAATCCAAAATGGCTGGTCAATTTAAGGCCGCAGTGGTAGAGGTTTTAACTTAAGTTTTGAATCTCGAAGTCATACATTTTTAGGACAAAGTCCAGTTTCTTTTAGCAGCACAATTAGTTCATGACCAAATGAGTTTTTTTTTTTCTATTGTCTAAATCTCTGTTAAATCTCACCAGGCTTGTCCTGCAGACCAGATCCTGGTGTTAACTTCCCATCCTGTTTATAACTCAAGGTGTTTGCATCATTATAAAGCTTGGTATTCATGTCAGGAGTGCTATTTTGAAAATGCATGACGCACTCTGTGCCTGAATACCAAGGACGTAGGTGTTGGCAGCCACAGGGGACAGTGCAGTTAACGGCTTTGTTTTTGCCCTTGATGAAGGTACAGAATATATGTAAAAAGACGAGCAAGACATTCTGGGTGCAAGTAGAGCTTTTAATTAGATTTGATTAGGTTTGGCTGTAAAGGCTTGAAATATAATCATAATATCTGAATCCCTGCAGAGACTGCTTCTCCAAATCTGACCCATTGTGGAATATTGAGAGTCTATTAATAGGCCGACATCAAAATAGCTTAAATAGATTAAAAATAGGCTTCATGGGCTTAGTAACAGGGTGCAAGAGCTCCACTTAAATACCTTCAATTTTAAATAAAGTACATTTTCAAACCAAAATGAGAACAGACTGAGGCATTAAATATAAATTTTAGACTTTAAAACTACTGATGAAACGAAAACACAGAATTGAATTTAAGAATATATAAGCCATTTATTTCAGGAAAATCATTTATTTGTAAGAGAATAAAAATAGAAGAGCTGCAATCAAATCAAAATGGATTTTTTTTCATATAAAACTAGTTCTATGAAAGATATTTGTTTAATTTCCTTTTCTTTTTTTCTCAATGCAAGCTGCTGAAACCTAAATCTAATTTCAGCTGAGCTTTATTAATGTCTGAAAATATTATATATTCAAAAGACAATGTAGGCCTATCACATGTTAAAGATGAGAAATCTGATTGATTTCTAAACATAAAATATTATTTTAAAATCTTACATCAGTAGCATATTTTGTGGGGACTTTATTGCATCAGCTGTTAACTTTACTTCTTACCTTTGATCTGAGGAAACAATTGTTGTTGCTCTTTTTACGGCAGATATGTTTAACACATGCAGAACGTGGTCTGCCATTGTCTTTCTGAAGTTACAAAGACATTCCCTGCAAAACACATAATGTGGATGGGGGCATACGTTGCTCCAAAACGTGCATTTACTGTTCTGTAATAACAGAGGCTTCAAAAATTGGCAAGTTATATAACTCATGCCTATGAATTCACTCATCTCCATGACTTCTGAACTATGTGGTGACAACAAACTAGACTGTTATAATTTCCAAAAAGAATTACAAATTTTGATAACCTAGACCACGGGACAGATTTCTACTTAGGACAAGAAAAGGTGGAAAGAGTTAAATTTATGTTTGTTTGTTTTTTATGTGTATGGAAGAGTTTTTACTTACATGTTTGCATGCAGTGACACATCAGACTCACTGAACATATTTTTCCAGTGATATTTTTTATGCCATGAAATGTTGTCCATTTGAAGATAAGTCAGTTTTTAATGTAATGCTGCACTTGGGTCCAAAGATTACAGGCTTTACATGTATGGTTTTACATTTTATATTTGTGGATTCTCCTAAAAGTTTACTGATATGGAGTGCAGAGGAGGGAATTCTTAAAGTCCTTGCAGCTTTATGCTAAGGAGCTTCATGTTTAGCGTTAAGGCCTTCCCCAACTTTATTTCCAATAGACCCATCCTCTCTGAGATGCTCTTTTTTGTTTCATGTCACTGACCTGCAGTTTCACCTGTAACATTCTAATCATTCAAGTTGTTTTACTCAACGTTACAGAACTTTTTCAATGTTTCTGTACTTTTTTTTTTTTTTAAAGAAATGTTTTTGCTCAAATAATCTTTTGTCTTTATATTATTTTAATTTTTGATTAGCAAAGCATTAATTCCTCCTCTGATTTACATTTTTCACAGCTGCTCAACTTTTTCTTTTGGAAAACAGGCTGTATTAAAATATATATATAAAAAAACCTTTCAGCAAACACATGGGCTTTGCATTGAGCGAAAACCAGAGGATCAGGGAGAGAGTTGCTGTCAGATGCGCATGGCTGCCCTTTTCCATGTAAAGACGGCTGTTTCTGCAGCTCTTCTCGCTCTCCTTTATCCTCACCTGATCGCTGTTGCCTCTCTTGTACTGCTCTCTTTTTCTCATCAGCTCTTCCTCTTTCTTTTTTCACTCTTAACCACTCTGCTCACTCCACAGGCAAAAGGCAATCCCACCATATCACCTCCCTCACACATGCATGATAGAAATGTAAAAAAAAAACATGTTAACATGGGAATACATGCACTGACATGTGTTCCAGCATACAATCGTGCACATAGATAAATAAATATTAACATGTGATGAGCTTATTTACATACCAGGGTTACTTTCTGATTAAATGAAAGGTTTGCAGGGAATGGAAGTTCCTGTCAATTAAGATTTAAAAATATTAAGATAAAAAGAAGGACCTTTCACTACCTAACTTTCGGTTTCAGTATTCAGTTATATTCTCAGTGCCATCAGCTGATAATGAGTCCATCATTACAAAAAAGAAACAAGTCACGTCAGATGTGTGAAGATGGCTTCTGATTGATTGTTTCTTTTCTATTTTTTTCTTTCTTTCATTTTACCAGATGTTATGACCCTGTGCCAAAACAAATGAGCTTTTATAATGGACGAGTGTGTGTGGAGGGAGGAATACTTAAAACAAATGTCTGATCTAATCACACTAATAAAGTATGTTGAAGCTAATTAAAATAGATTTCACACATTTCTTATACAAGCTGTGCTTTTTGTTTCTTTACAGATCTTCAGCAACAGTTAATTATTTCAGTGTTTGATTCAGTGTTGATTTCTGGTCTCTGGAAGAGTAAATCTGTCTGGTTTAGTTATAAAGTGAGAATAAAAGAGCGACTAGTGTAGTACTGAGACAAAGAGCACCGGTGTGGGTTTCATGTCCGTTTTGAAAGCGCTCTACTTGCGTTTCCACCACAACAATAACACAAGGAATATCGTGGTAAATAAATACTACATGTTCAGGCCAAGTAAGCGGACTGAAGAGGGCTTCTCCACTTGGCTTCTCTGTGTTTCCTGTGTGGTCCGCTCAAAGGGTTAAAGCCCAAAGTGAACTGAATTGTAAGAAGTTGGTTTCCAAGGGAAACTGTTCGCACCGTTCCAGCTGAGGCGGGACGAACCATCTACATGACACAGAGGGGGTAGGGGTGTACCAACGAAATGACGAGTTTATTTCACTCTGCATCGATTAATAAATGTATTAATTCACAAACAATTGTGCTAAGACTACGTTAAAATACACACTTTAAAATTAATTATTGTGAATTACGTTTTAAACCCATATATTCTAATATTTTCGCTTTCTTCCACCCCTTTCGTATAGCCAGAGTGCTGGGGCTCCTGCCAAGTCGGTTTGAAAAGAGCAGACAAAGGCTTTGAGCCCAGGACGCCCCTCTCTGCCTCTCACTCTTCCTACAAAGCCAGCCGAACTCAAGTCTTTAATGCTTTTCTGTCATGGAGCTGGTTTTATAATAGGCAGCGTTACGAGTGTTGGTTTTGTTTTTACTCTCTCATTCTGAAATGTACGACCGTCTGGATCCCCGCTCGGCCGCGAGAGGAAGGCTTTTTGTGGGTATAATACAAGGAAGCGTCGTGTGAGAGAGGGAGAGAGGGGGAAGGATTGACGCTTTTTCCTCCTCTCCTCCTCCTCCTTCCTTTCGCCCCCTCTCCTCCTCTTTTTGGCGGATAGAGGGGTTGAGGCAGGAATAACGCTTTTTTCTGTTTTCTTTTTTTAAAATACATTTGAATCCTGCTGCGCAACCAGACCGGATCACGTGGCACTGGAGAGAGTTGGATCGATTTTGCACAGTTCAGTGTGAGAGAAAAGAGAGAATCGCACAAGT
>CM047997.1:19490952-19520780 GCA_026261665.1 Melanotaenia duboulayi
TTTTTTTTTTTTTTTTTTTTACTTCTGTGGATAAGTGGGGCTGTTGGTACTTTTGCGTAATTGCAACAGCAGAGGGTGTTGGAGTGGGTTCCCTTTTTTCCCCTTTCTCCTATTTTTTAAGCACTGGTGATGTGGAGTATTGATTCTTATATGCCTGGGTTTTAAAAAACAATGGAGACGCACATTTCGTGCCTCTTCCCGGAAATTTTGGCCATGATTTTCAGTTATCTGGACGTGAGGGACAAAGGCAGGGTAGCCCAAGTGTGTATAGCTTGGAGGGATGCATCCTACCACAAGTCTGTGTGGAGGGGGGTGGAAGCCAAGCTGCACCTCCGCCGGGCAAATCCTTCCTTGTTTCCCAGCCTCCAGGCCAGGGGCATCCGGAGGGTCCAGATCCTGTCACTGCGCCGCAGCCTCAGCTATGTCATCCAGGGAATGCCTAACATCGAGTCTCTTAATCTGTCTGGTTGCTACAACCTCACAGATAACGGGCTGGGGCATGCATTTGTGCAGGAGATCCCATCACTTAGGGTTTTGAACCTGAGTTTGTGCAAACAGATCACAGACTCCAGCCTTGGCAGGATCGCCCAGTATCTGAAGAACCTGGAGGTGCTGGAGCTTGGTGGCTGCAGCAACATCACCAACACTGGACTTCTGTTAATAGCCTGGGGCCTCCACAGACTCAAGAGCCTCAATCTGAGGTCCTGCAGGCATGTCTCAGATGTGGGGATTGGGCATTTGGCGGGGATGACCCGTAGTGCAGCAGAAGGCTGCCTGAACCTGGAGTACCTGACTCTGCAAGACTGTCAGAAACTGACAGACCTGTCACTCAAACACATTTCCAAGGGGCTGACCAAGCTGCGGGTGCTGAACCTGAGCTTCTGTGGGGGGATCTCAGATGCCGGCATGATCCACCTCTCCCACATGGCCTCCCTATGGAGCCTCAACCTACGCTCCTGTGACAACATCAGCGACACAGGCACCATGCACCTTGCCATGGGCACTCTCCGGCTCTCTGGGCTTGACGTTTCCTTCTGTGACAAGATCGGGGACCAGACCCTGGCGTACATTGCTCAGGGGCTATACCAGTTGAAATCCCTGTCTCTGTGCTCATGTCACATCTCCGACGATGGGATAAACCGGATGGTCAGGCAGATGCATGAGCTCAGGACCCTGAACATTGGACAGTGTGTGCGCATCACGGACAAAGGGCTGGAGCTCATAGCGGACCACCTGACCCAGCTGGTGGGCATTGACCTGTATGGATGTACCAAGATCACCAAGAGGGGACTGGAGAGGATCACACAGCTCCCATGCCTTAAAGTGTTGAACCTGGGACTCTGGCAGATGACAGAGAGTGAGAAAGTGAGGTGATTGGAGATGTTTGTTTTGTGAATGACTGCTTTTGTGTGTATGTGTTCATTTTCTTTTTGGATTGAGAGGGAACACAAGGAGCAGGAGGAGTGGGGGTGAATGGGCGGAGAGTTTTCTTTTCTTATTTAAAAAGAGAAAAATCCTCCTTGCTTCCCTCCTGTGTAAGGTGAGCCTCTTCTGTGTGACCAGAATTTTCTGTTTGTGTTTGATTTAGTTTTTTCCTCTCTGTGTTGGCCTTGCAGGATTTAAATTGGATGTTTTGCTATGATTTAATATTCTACCTGGTAGAAAGCAATTGAAACTTTTGTTACAAGCTCATAAGGATTCCTGGTAAGAAATGTTTAGATCATTTACTGTTTTCATATGTCATGAAGTTGGGCTTTGGACTGGAATAGCTTTAGAGCAAATCAGCATGTGTCATTTCCTTAACAAAATACTTCAGTTCTGACACTTCCAGAAAATTCTGCATCCACCCAACTCCTTTTTTTATCTTAGTCAAAGCAAAGAGAGGTTGTAAAACTTAAGTGTGAGACTTTTATTTTTGCAACGAGTCTAGATCTGACGACTAATCTGCGCTACAGCCATCACGCCTAAAAAATAACAACAAAAAAAAAAACATTTGGCTACCTCGTATGTGGTTATTTTCAAAGGGTGTTTACTGTTAAAGAGAAGGAAAGCCGGGAAAGAGAGACTGGGAGAAAATGTGCCTAAAGGGACTGTGTCTGCCCCCTCCCCCATGCCTCCATCACCTCCCTCCCTCCCCTCTTCCATGAGCAGAGCCGGAGACCAGTGCACAGTCTAACTACCTTTGTTAATTTACCCCCATAAACAGCAACAATTTTACAGAGAGAGCTGTAAAAGAGGACATAGTTTTATGCAAAATCCACAAAAACCCGCCAGCATGCAAGGGCCTTTTTCTTATCGTCTGTTTCCTTCATTCTTTTAAGAGATGAAGTCCAACTTTATAGCCCTTTTGACCAATTAAAAGAAGACAAGCTTATGAGCTTACCCCTGCCAGAAATACCTAAACTGATTCTATAATGACAGAGATATAGAGGAATGGTATAGCACAGGAAAAAGGTATGATCACTCTGTTATTTAACGCATTGTATGTCCTTATAGGATTATCAGGCTGTAGGTATTTTTTGTATAGGGATGCTGATGGAGATAAATGTCAGTGAACGTTGTTCAGAGTACTTCAAATTGAAGTGATTTCTATGTCTTACCCTTTATTAATCTAAAGAAAATCAGGGTTTGTCTCATGGTTTTTATTTTCCCACA
This sequence comes from Melanotaenia duboulayi, assembly GCA_026261665.1. Classification (NCBI taxonomy): domain Eukaryota; kingdom Metazoa; phylum Chordata; class Actinopteri; order Atheriniformes; family Melanotaeniidae; genus Melanotaenia; species Melanotaenia duboulayi. Next base: position 19,493,608 of record CM047997.1, read on the forward strand.
TTGATACCAACACATTCATATTCATGTTGCTCTCACCGATGCAGAGTGAGGAGGGCAGGGATATCTCTTTTCCTTCCCCTTCCTTATTTCCTTCAACCCCTCTTCCTTTTCCTCTGAATAAAACACCCCCCCCCCTTCCCCCCACCCCACTCCTCAAATCCATTACGAGACATGCTTCGAATAAGGAGCAATCGATTATTTTTCTTTCTCTCTCCTCCGTCTCGGGTTACAACAAGCTGAATGCGTCTCTTTCTCGCTCTTTCCTCATCTCTGTCTTTCTTTTAACACACACACATTTTGGCTCTACACATGCACACGCGCACACTGACGCCAGTGTGTACAATTTAAATGTAATGCAATGACCTGCTAGAAAATGAATATACAGATGTGCGTCCTGCTGAAAAAGCTGTGTTTGACAATATAAAGATGTACTGTATATTATGTGTTTGTAAAGAAAAAAATGCAGAATCCCAAATTAAATTGTTTTATATTCTTACAGTAAAACAATTAAAGATATTTATATAATGAATGAAAGAAAGCGGTGTGAATTACTTGTGTGTAGGTGTCATTTACTTGTCAGTTTTTATTGTATATTTAAACAGGATTGTAAAAGAAAAACAGACCCGTCCCGTTATAATCTAACTTATTAGAACACGGTTTTTAATGCCTCATCCCTGATATCCACCCACACATTTAGGTCTATTGTCTCATATGTCCAGTCTTGCTTTTCAAAAGAGCTGGGGAAAAATAAGGGATCTTTTGTTGTTCTATTATTTATGAGGAGATTCAAAATGGATGCTTGCTGTCTTGATTTGGCTGCAGTGTGTGTGTAATTAATTATCACCATGGCGTTTATTATAACAAACTGTTCTACCCTGCCGGTTGTTTTAATCGTCAACGTCTCTCCTCTCCCCCCCCCCAAATGAAAGCAAAAGGTGTTTTTCTCATCTCTGGGTTTAAAATTGTTAAAGTGGCTCGGGTTGATCTCATAAAAGTTTTGGGGTTTCTTTATTTTGATTTATTTGTATTACTTAACGCTTTATTACAGATGTGGCTGTGAGGCTTACATGTTCAGAGTAATGGGATCTAAAAGTTAGTTGAGATGGATTTCCCTCTCTGCTTTCCATCAGGATGTGTCCTGTGTGTGAAATGACACACACATAAAGATTCATATTTATGAATAGATTTATATATACTGAAGAGTTACCAGGGCAGTCATTAACCATTGTTCGTCTTTAGAAGTTAGGAAGGCAGGTTTTGGTGTTTTTTCCTTCATTTACCTTCTTTCTTCTCTTGTTCAGTCACGCATACCAGATCCTGCACCAAGCAGGACCCCCCCAAATCAACACACACACACACACACACACACACTTCCTTTTAGCATTCCACACCATCATTCAAAGCATTTAAGCATTCTCTCCCTCCTGACTCTCTGTCCATGGGGATTTGGGGATAAAGGCCAGCTAGAGGGATTGTTGACCACAGGGACAGAAGAAAAGACACACAGAATGTCAGTGTTTGCTGTTTCTTAACTTTGCTTTAGCTGGCCTTTGGTCTTGTGCAACAGCTCTGCAATGAGTGCGCACAGAGGTTTAAAAGATTTGTCGCTGCGCTGTTCAAGAAACCTAAAAAATAACCTTTATTGCCATTTAAGTTAAAAGATTTATCGTCTGCTTTTTTGGGGGGTTTGTATTATGCCTGTGTGGTAATAACATGTCATGTTTTGTACCAGAAAATGAGGATAATGTGGAACAGAATAAACCAGAGCTTTTGTACATATTGAAATAATTCATTAGATGAACAGCAGAGTGGGAGGCGCACAACATAACAGATTGTTTCTTTATCATTTGACATTTCAGCCTGCAGACCTTATCCCCACAAATACAGGAGACAAGGTTGTATCAAGCATTCCTAGCAAACCGTCTGCAGGCTGAAATGTAGACTGACGAAGATACAATCAGCAGCATTCACATGATAATGTGATACTTTATTAATCCCCACAGGGAGAATCTCTTTTTGTCTGCTACCCTCCTCAAAGAGGTCAGAGGTCAGGCTCTGCTCCAGAGCGCCAGAGCTGGAGCTGCTGGGGAGATGGTGTCTTGCTCAAGGACACATCAGCAAAGTGGACGGTTGTCATATTAGGTCACCTTGCTTCCTTTATTATTCGTTTGTGGAGCCTTTGGATGCGTTGCAAGCCTCTTGTGAAGCGCTGTATCCTCTCATTGTAAAATACTGAAAGTCTTTGTTGTTTCTATGAAAGAATTCCCTGAACAACCTGTGTGAAGAATACAAACTGGCTCATTGTTATATAAGTCGCAGTGTCAATTTGCATGTGAAAAATAGAAAGCTAAGAGTGAATTAAGCTCTGGAGTTTTTGCTGCAGATTTATCACTGTCGCTTGCAGTGTTAGTCCACTTTGCATCGTGTGAAAAGAGCGCAGGTGTTACCAGTCTTGTCTTGAGGTAACTCACAAGAAAAATACCTCTGTAGGTCACCAAAAGCTAAGCTGTGTTTTAAAAAAAAAAACACACAGCAGCCTCCCAAATGTAGAAGCTACTAAAAGCTCATAGCAGAATATTTAATATTTAACACTTCCATGTTTGATCCTCTTAAGAACTGTCCCTCTTTCCTTTTTTGTTACAAATGAACTTATTTACAGCTCTTACAATAAAAAGGAAGTTCCTACTAACATCTGGCTTTGTCCACAAAGAGAAAGGGTAGTTTGGGGTGTATTGGTTAATTCCTGTTAGCTTGCTTTTTCCAGAAATCCACTGAAAGAAACACTGTACACCAATTCAAGAAATAAAATGTAGCATCTTTGTAATCCAAATATTAATCCTACTCTGCTGTGTGGGGGCAGAAAAACTCCAGAAAAAGGCTCCAGCTGACTGCGTGGAACCAAATGTGCTGCACTCAACAGATCCGCTCTGGATCCTGTGGTTAAAAATGACCCTCCAAAAGGCTTCGCTGCTGGTTATTTACGGAAGCAAAGTCCACAACCGAGCGACGGTCATATTCATATGAATTGGGGTCGTGTCCAGTAAAGAAAATTGATTTTAGTTACGTTAGCTGACATTTCATAACATCAGCCGATACAACAAAAGTATTCATCTTTATTTTTTTTAAGAGTTTGATTTATTTCTTGTTCATTCTACACCTGAATGGTCTTAGAAGATGATGCCTTTCACTAGACTAACAAAAATCTTGCTTTACATGGTCTATGAGCAAAAGCAGCACATGTTAATTTAACATGTCATGCATGTGCACAAGGCTCCGTTTGCTCTGACTGGTCAGCACTACTGGTCTGATACCACATCAGCTCGGATAAAATTCTAAGTTCAGTTCAGTCAGAAGCAGGGTGAGTCTCACATGTGGACAAATTTACTTACTTTCACAAAAATGTTAAATGGGAGAGGCCACAAAATCAGCCGAACAGTCAGTACAAGATGAAAGTACAGTACAGTATCTATTTTATGTAATAGTTTGTTACAAATGATGCACAGCCCTCCCTTTGTGCAGGATAGACGATTTAAAATCCAATAAACTCAGAATTAGACTTCACAGGAACCTAAAGAGACTGTCAGTATGGGATTTGAGAGCTGGAGTCACAACTGAGGTTTCTTCTTTTGAGGCAAGACAAACAACTAATTTGTCACAGTACTGAAGCATTTTGGCCTCAACAAATTCCATTTGTGGGTCAAATATAGAATTTATTATCACAGCTTTTCTAATAAATAACATTAATGAGAAGCAGACAACTTATGGCATTAAATGCACGCGTTGCTAGTTTAAATGGTGGTAAGTAGTGGAGCAGCTTTTGCATTGATTCTTCTTATTGTTTGGAGTTTATCCACATTTTATTTCAATAAAAACTGTCTTTCTTTACAGGAGTGTGGTTAGTTTGCAGTTAAACAACAAAGTCTCTTTTTTCATTGAATTTAACAGAGATTTTGGAATCAGCCCAGATTTTATCTCTATATTTAGACATGATAAATCTATGCCTGCAGGTTTTATCTCTGACATATTCTTCTCTGTTGGACGATTGCATTTTTTCACAGTGACATGGCAGAAATATCATGTGACTTTGTATCAGGGAGATGCCAGGATGAAGCTTCTCACATGCAGCCTTTATGTTAACAGTCCAGAAATGTTCAGAGCTAATGAACCGATTCCCCCTTCTTTCAATCTGTTATGCAGTGGTATACTAATTGTCTCCCGCCTTGAGATCTATACTGAACAGCCAGTAATAAAAGCCAAATTTATCTTATTTCAGCAAATCCACTTCATCAACTGAAGACAAGGAGTTTGACAAATGTGCAAATGTGAGATTGAAGGTGCGTCTGCTTCTTAGCTTAATTTCCATGTGTTGCTAAACACCACCTCTGTCAGATTTAAGGGTTTATTTGTGTACCATTGTGCCTTTTTTGACTCAATTTATTGCTGCCAGTGAGGATCAATGCATGCAGATCTTACAAATCTTCCTCAGGGTGTGATTCTTTCTTCAAATCTGTAGATCTCATTGTTTGGATGACTGACAGCTCCCAAACAAGTTAATTCAAAAACTTCCAGCTGCCTAAATTAGACAAAGACCCACATTCCTGTTGCATATAGCTTGCTGGTGAAACTTTTTCATAGTATAAGAGCTGCTTTTGCATTTGAACTCAGGTCTGTGTGAGTGTGTTCAGCCACAAGTTGGAAAAGTTGAACTGTGACTTGTCACGTTGCGCTCTGAACCACATTTCCTGTCAGACGGAGAGGAACAGCATTATATATGTGTGCGAGTGTGTTTTACTGCTATCATTAAAGGAATAGTTCACCATTAAAAGGGGAGCTGGGGTTCTTCACAACAAAGCGGCCCTGGTATTAGCAGCAGAGTGTTAGTGCCCTCCCCCACATGCCTCTGTCTTCAGCTGCAACAACTCCCTGTCTGTTTCTCTTGTCTGCTGCTTTGTCTGTCTGTTATTCCCAACTGTTTCTCTCAGTCTTTCTATCCATCTGCCTGTTTTTTTTTCTTAACTAAAATTAAGAGGTTTTTCTTTTTATTTGTCTTCAGTTGCAAATGCATACTTCCCACCCTTGCTTTTCCTCTTTTAACCTTGTCTCACTTCTTTCATTTCCTCCTTTTATTTTTAACTTTTCTGTACTTTTTGTGAAGTTTTCCTGCCTCTAAACAGCTCCTCTTTTTCCACCTTCCCTCCTACCATTTTGCATTTGGCCATAACCAGCTCTCCACTCCCTCTCCCTTTTTCCTCATCTCTGCGGCACCTGGTGCTGAGGTGTCGCTGAGGTACAGTAGACGGCTCTTTGAAGTCCCAGAGGCCCTCGGGGGGCTGTGTGCATGTGTGTCCGTGTGCGTCAGGAAACTTTTCTTTTTCTTTTAAATCAGCAGCTCCAGTCAAGAACATTTGGCATTGCTTTTTATTTTATGGAGAAACAACATTCCTTGTGTAAGTGCATGTGTGTGACTGTATGAAGCTCATTATCTTGGATGCTTACATGCATTTCTGGACAAATCAGAGCTGCTCATCAGGGATAGAATTCTTAAATTTGATAGCAGTAAATCTAAATGGTGTATTTTTTTTTTATCAGAAAATCCTTTGAGACTTTTGAGATCAAAAAGTATAATAATATCTAGATCTGCCAGCTATGACGATGAACCTGAAAACTTCACATACTCCTAAAGTCCTACTCCTCATACTTGTACTTTTTCTGTCTTTTTAAAACACAATTACCATAATCATGCTTTAAATTACCTGCACCAATTACATTTTCTATATCTCTTATATCAACTACTTTTCCCTCCCTTGCAGCCACAATTCGGTTCTTTGTAGTGTTATATAAAAAGCTTTATCATTTCAAAATTTCTTTAGCAACCAATCAAAAAGTTGCAGTAGTTTCAAACATTATTAGTGCACATCCCAGATGGGAGAGGTTGAAAATATTGCACTAGTAAATACACTCAGAGACTAATTTAGCCAGTTTCTAGTAAATACACAGTGATTTAAAAGATGAATATAGTCTAAGTGAACATTAAGAAACAGTCAGTATCAAAAATTTTGTGGTGGGGAGATACATGTAGACCAATGTAGTAAAAAAATATGAATGTGTAGGTAAAAATTCTGAAGTGATTGCTATGACAGACTGCTGTTAAACAATTTAACTCCTGATGGAATCAGGATCACCTAAAGTGTACCTCCTTGCACTGTGGGTACAGCAGTCTATAATTGGTTATATTTTTAAAGAGGCAGTTTTTAGTCCCTTATAAATGGTTCTCTAAGATTTGTAAATTTAAAAGATTTTTGCAATCAAAAAATCTTTTAAATTTTCAAAATAGCCTTTTATGGGCTACGTTGCTATGATCATGTAAACACGAACATGCATATAAAAACCTCATATTTTTACACGTTTAAGCATTTTGTCCACATGCAAACTTAGTTTTTGGGCACAGAAATCTGATATTTTGGAAATATCTCTTGTCTAAATGTCGCTGACTCTGGAAAACTCTCCATCCATTTCTCCATCCACTGCTCTAGTGGCTACTTCTTCCTCTCCTATTTTGTTTTAGCCTCGCTTTTACTGTATTATCCTCCTAGCCAAAGCTAAATATTCCTTAAGCTTGCTGTCATTTCGCATTTCATTGGTTTCACATGCAAAAAGCCCCCCCACCCAGCAACTTGTCAGGATTGTTTTCCTCTAATCTTTGTTCTGACCTCACCTTTCGGAGGCTGCAGGTGCTGCTCTGCAAGTTCAAAGAAGAAATCTTCAGGCACAGGACTGAGAAATAATTTTACTAAATAGATGCATTAAAGAAACATCTTTGAGCATGTTAACAAGGTTAAAAACATTTTAGCTGATAAAGGCTTTAATCTAACATTCAGGGATTTATGAAAGATGTTTTCAAGGTTTTCTGACTCATTTTGATAACTTCTTTCACAACGAATTGATCATTGTTGTTGTTGCACTGGACTCAGTTTTATTTAAGGTTCTCCTAATATTAAGCCTAGTTTATATATATTATGTAAGTTAATATAACAGTACAAAAGCAGCATGGCAGTGACATGAGAATACGAGGTTACTCACTGAGTTCAGGGCTGGCACAGACTGAGGCAAGAGGAGGAGGACAAGAGAGAAAAAACACCTCTGTCCTAAACTCTGCTATGGTCAGCACCCAACCTGCAGGGAGGAAAGGAGAGAGGGTGGCATGGCAGAGAAATAAAGACGAAAAAACAGGGAATGTGGTTAAAAAAAAGAAAAAGAAAAGGAGAGGAGAAGAAGAAGTGAAAAAAAATTAAGCTGATGAGAAAGAAAAGGAGAGGGAGAGAGGAATTTGTGAGTCACTGTTTAACTGTGGGCTGCAAGAAGTCGGCTAGCCATGTTAAAATACCGTCTGGGCACACACACCCACACACCAAACTCTTCCAAAACACAAAAATCCACCCAGAATTCAACAATAGCTGGCACAACACACACACACACACACTCACACACACACACACCTTTGCTGTGCATTCCTCTGAAGGTAATCAGCTGCTTCTGAATGAAGGTAAGAACTTTAAAATGTCTAACTTTTTCAGCAAAAGAGAGAATAGGGACCTCATCAGACCCTTAAATAATCACTGTGGGTCCTTATATGAAGAGGAGTTTGGTAGATTAGAATGACTAATCCTCCTCTTTAACTTGTCCTTTGCTATCCCAATCTTGGTATTATAACGATGTAATTTATTAGGTATAGGTATTTGATTAATGGCCGTTTCTATTATAAACTGTATGGACGGGACATGCGCTCCAGGTCTATAAATGAGGATGAAGAACATGATAAATGATTTAGTGAAATGTGAGAAATGTAAGAAAACGGTTTAAGGAACAAGTTTGCACTTGGAGCTGAAATGACGAAAGATCCCCACAAATCTGAAATTCAAACAGTAATAAACTACTTTAAAATTTGATGACAAACCCATCACTGGCTTATGAGAGACCACCACTGCTGTCAGTAAATCCAAACTGCTTTCAAGGTTAAAAGAAAGTTATAAAATGACATGTCTGTTCTCTGACCACACAGAAAAAAACGCAAACATGTTTGACTTATGATTAAATGAAAGAGAATAACAACTCATTTTTACCTTTTGGAGACTAGAATGAAAGGATTTTTAGTATTTTTTTATATGAAATATGACTAGTCAGATCAGTTACCAGTCAAATTTTTTTCTGTCCCAACACTGATTTTTGCTTTGTTAAAGGGGCTGTATTATGTTAATTATGCATAATGGCTGGTTCTTGATGTTGAGAAACCAGACCAACCTTTAGGATTCTGTCAGAATGAGGGACTGACTGGACGTGTAGTAAGAGATGAAACTGTTAGACATTATTTTTAACAGGTTCTTATCTGATTATGAAGTGATGAATGACAAGAAAATAGATTTTTTTTTTAGTTACTGGTCATTTTCTCCAGTTTGTGCACTTTCACAAGAAGAAAGGCACACCCACCTTCCCTGCTTAGTGTAAGGCCGAGGACTGCTGGATGAATAAGGGCCGGTACAACAAGGGATTTGGGATCAGGCTTTAGCTGAAAGGAGGGTCTGTTCCTACTGTGCTTTTTAAGGCGTTACTTATCCCAAACAGTAAACTAGTGCCTACCAAACAAAGGCTCAGAGGTTCTCACTTCACATACACAGTTGTTTGTCCATTCAGAGACACCATAGTAAAAATGGTGGTACAAATATGGAAGCTGCCATGTGTAGACCCCAAGGCCGGTAGATATAAATGGTTCATTTGAAGAGAATAAAAACACAAGTTATTTTAGAAAAGTGATTAGATACAAATAGAAAGTTTTTAACAATATAGTAAATTTAATTTACCTGTTCATTGACCTTTGATTTTGTTATATGTTGCACTTTTGATCACAACTGTCCATCCATCCATTGGCTATACCTTCTTATTCCAATGCAGGGTTGCGGGCAGGGTACACCCTGGACAGTTTTCTAGTCAGTCATGGGGGACGACAGAGAGACACAAATCCACTCATGCTCACACTCACTCCTATGGAGAATTTTGACACTAATTAACCTCACAGGCTTGTCTTTGGACTGTGGGATAAAAAGCCGGAATACCCAGGAAAGAACCCATCCATGACGATAAAAACTCCACATAGAAAGGCCCAGGCCTTTCAAACCGGAAAACCTCTTGCTGTGAGCTGACAGTGCTCACCAGATCACCACCTTGCAGCCCTAATTACAGCTTCTATATTAATATATTTCCAAAAACTGATCCAGAAATCAAACAGTACACAATTTAAAAGGGAGGGTTTCTCTCCAATCTGTAATCCCAATGGAAAATGTATTAACATTTTGCAGACTAAGCATTACACATTTTATTACAAAAAAGTTAGCTCTCACAGAATGGATGAGACAAATGCTTCATTTGAAATCAAAACCTGGATTTTTGTTGCTGAATCTTTCATAATGGCTAAGGATGTTATAAAGGGAGAGTGAGAATTATGCAGCAGGTGATGCTGACTTCTGCTCTGTATTCCTGCTTCCTACAGTTCCCAGTGGAGAACAGCAGGAAAGAGATGGACAGAAAGAGAGAGTGAGCGAGGAGATTGACATGATTTTTTTTTTTTTAGCTTTCTTTGTCTCAATGTGAAATCACGTGCAGCTCTGACAGAAATGTGACAGATACTTGCGATGTCAAAAACCAACAGGCACGCACACATTCTAATTTGTCAGGTGAGACGGTGTTTTGGTAGCGTGGGAGGCGCTATGTGCTTGTGTGTGCTTGTCTTCCAGTGCACATGTGATTGAAGGTGTATGTGCATAATGCATGGAAGCTTGCGTGTGTGCCTCTCTGCTGGCTCCCTCTGCCTCCCTGTCAGCTGAACTTGTCATTCAGGCATCAATAAAGAGAAACTTTTTCCTTCTTGCTTTATTTTGCATAAAATTTGTCGAGCTCTTCTCAAACAAGAGAAATGGGCAGAAAGTGAGGCAAAATAAAAACCTGCAGCAGCAGTCGAGTGGGGTTTAACACGTCTGACAGAAAACGTAGAGCAATGGAGCAGATCTCATCTTGTTAACAGGAATGATTTTATTAGTTTTTTTTTTTAGGTAGACGAAGGACATTTTAGAGTGCAATAGAGAGTTGAAAAGAAAAAAAAACTGAATCAGTGCTGGAGCAGCTTTACAAAAAAGGAAGAAATTCCTGAGAAAACATGCGATGTTCTTATTATGTGTCATTCTTTTCAATAACCATCATAAACCTTACATTCATGGAGTCATGCAGGAGCATTGTCCTGCATAAAAACATGCTTCTCTTGAGAGATACACACTTTTTCCTGTACCAGTGCTGGAGGAATGTGGCTTTTTAAAACTGACATTTGATTTAGTTGATTTTGAGTCCATCTTCCACCTGAAAAGGTCCAACTAGCTCACCTCTTGATTGAAGCTCTGTAGCCCTTACTGATCTAAACATGGGCTCATCCAGAGTGTTGCTCTTTTCTTATTAGTCTATACAACATTTGAAAAATCTGTCTTCTGATATTTCTTGGCTTGACATTTCAACTTATACGCCTTGTTCAGTGGTGGTTGGGCTTCAGCCTTTCTATCCTCGGCCATGTCTCTGAGCACTGAACACCTTGCACGTCGAAGGTTGGAACATGATGGCACTGGAGCATATAATGGGTTCCTGCTACCTTCACGTTTGACTATCTTTAAATCTTTGGCAGTTAATTTGTGTCGTTTTCTTGCGGTTCTGTTGGCTATTTGCAAAAAAACCTGTTAGATGGTTCTGTGATCATTTTCAAGAGTACTGCCTCTCTTTTTTTCAATTTTTGACTTTTCAGTGAGTTAAATCTCTTATTTAGTCCATTTTACTTCACTGAGAGAAGCTGCATAACAAATACGCACAAGAGCCTGCAGGTGTGTGGCAGGACAGGAAGCCCTCTGCTCTCTGATTGGATAGTTTGATTTGTCACCATCCAATCAGATAGAAGTGTTAAGATATGGACAAAATTCGCAACTTCAGAGTCTCGCACGCAGTTTTTTGCTTTGCATCTGTGAACAGGGTCTTCTTAAAAGAACTTATTTTTTTTTCCACAAATACAAATCTTTTGTACAAGCATGCAAACCCTTCTCTGCACATTTGCAAACAAGCAGATTACTTATGCAGGGTGACAAGCTTGATTTACAGATGAAAGCTCTGAAATTATGTGCAAACATTTACAACGTAAAAATTTTTATGACTTAATATTGAGCCCATAAAACAGGATTATCTATTGGTTTCAGCTGGACACCTGCACCAGAGCATCTCCACCCTGACAGCACTCTATTCTTCAAGACATCCTGCACCCTCTGGTGTGCATCCTTAAAGAGAGGAATTCATTCAGCAGCAGGATTATCAGCCTAAACACACCACAAACACTTTGAAGATCCACTTGAAGGCCTAACAAGACCAAGAAGTGCTGACTTTTGTCAACTTTCCTCCACAGTCACCTGAGATACACCTCACAGAACATTTGGAGGAACAGTGGAAGACTTGAGAAAGTCAGACACCACAAGCAGCTCTTTAGTCTGTGCAGTTTTTAAAGCAAAATGAGGACATATGAAATGAACTGTAAGGATCTGTGTTAATCCAAACCCATAGGCACTGCAAGTGATGCAAACACAAAGGGCTTCAGGCTTCTTAAAAAATCAGTCTGACCAGGTTTCAAATGCATTTAATTGGACAAAGAAAATAGGTCACTTCAAATTCAGCCCCAATAATCAAGTAAGTGGACATTCAAACCACAAGGAAATCTACATCAAACAGATATTAAATATTCAGTGTAAAAAAGGCTTTATTGAAACAGAGTGGCACTCTTATCGTCCAGTAAGTGAATTATAGTCAATTTGCATGTTGAGTGAATTTAACTCAAAGTGCCTCAGAGCCTGAGCTTGGTGCGCCCGCTGATAACCAGACTGTCTATTGTGGAATTGGTAAAAGTATTATTTGCATTGGATTTTTTTAAGTGTTTCACATGCGTGCAGATCTGTGTGAATCATTACCATTTTATAGCTGAATCGTTTCAGATTTTGAGTATAGAACCAAAGAAAAGCCTGTAAGATTGTAAGAATTGAAGGACCCAACTAAGTATTTGTAATATGCAATCAACTGCTTTTAGAATTTAAATCATATGTGGACTTGGAATATTTTACTTTAAAATGTTTTTCTAAATCTTGAATTTCCATCAAACAAATTTAGAGTCAACTGCATGGTAAGAAAGCTCCAAAATAATTTTTATGATATAATTTTAAATGCTTTACAAATTCAGATACAAATCAAGAGTTCGTAATCAGAAAAGCTTGGTTCAGTTTGCTCTAATGAAGTTTTCAAAACAATTGTACAAACATATAGACCCCAAAATGTTCAGTCACTCGTAAAACTTTCCCTCATCCAGGAAAAGAAGATGCTTAAATGTTCTAACTTGTTATTTATTTACAAATCCATTTCCAGAAAGTTTGGACAATGTGTAACATCTACATAAAAACTGCATTCAATAATTTGCAAATCTCATGAACCCACATTTTATTCCAAGTATATTCTAAACAACATATTAGATGTTAAAATTCAGACATTTTACCATTTTATGGAAAATATTAGCTAATTTTAAATTTGATGGCAGCAATGCATCTGTAAAAAGGTTGAAAAGGGTGATGTTTAGCAATGTGTAGCATCCCCTCTTCTTTTAAACATCTGTCTGTAAACATCTGGGAGGAGAGGAGACCAGATGTTGGAGTTTTAGGAGGGGAATGTTGTTCTGGTCTGATGCAGGATTCTAGCTGCTCTACAGTTCTGGACTTTCATTGTTGGATTTTTATTTTATGATGCTCCAAATGTTTTGTTTTGGTGAAAGGTCTGGACTGCAGGCAGGCCAGCTCAGCAGCCGGACTCTTCTGTGAAGCCATGCTGCTGTGATGGATGCAGGATGTGGTTCAGCATCGTCTTGCTGAAATCTGCAAAGCCTTCCCTGAAAGAGACGTTGTCTGGATGGGAGCAGATGTTGCTCTAAAACCTCCATGTACTTTTCAGCATTGATGGAGCTTCACAGATGTGGAAGCTGCCCACGCCATAGGCACTAATGCAGCCCCATCACATCAGACACGCAGGCTTTTGAACTGTTCATTGATAACAAGCTGGATGCTCCCTCTCCTCTTTAGTCTGCAGGACACGACGTCCATGGTTTCTAAAAAGAATTTCACATTTTAAACCATCTGATCACAGAACCGTTTTCCACTTTGCCTCAGAACATTTTAAATTTACTTTGCCCCACAGAAAACAGTGGTGTTTCTCGATTGTGTTCATATACGACCCATTCTTTGCATGATAGAGCTTTAACCTGCATTTGTGGATTGCACGGTGAAATGTGATTTTTGGCAGTGTTCCTGAGCTCATGCAGTGATTTCCAGTAGAGAATCAAGCCTGTTTTCAATGCAGTGCTGCCTGAAAACCCAAAGATCACGAGCATCCAGTTTTGACCTTCAATGCGCACAGAGATTCCTCCTGATTCTCTGAATCTTTGGATGATAGAAACTGTGGATGGTAGGCTCTTCCAACTATTTGCAATTTTTTGTTGAAGAACATTTTTCTGTAAAAATATTCTACAATTTTATGTATAGATTTTTTTTTTATAGCAGCTTAAACAAGATGAAAAAGAAAAGTGTGGGATAATTAGTGTGTTTGGGCAAGAAAAAGGTTTAAAAACAGAGAAAATAGAGAAATAAAGTGAGAATAAGACAGGAGCAGGAGTCAGAGAAGATAAAGAGAGAAAGTGAGTGTAGAATACAAATAGGTGCTGCGAGCATGTGTGTGTGTGTACCAGGTGTGTATCTGCCATCCCCAAGGTCCTTCTAGCTGTCTTCTCCTATTGATTAGTTCATATTGATCTGGCCTGGCACGTACACTCTGACACACACACACACACATGCACACCCCTCAACACATACACACACACAGCATGGTTCACTTTATTTAGCCAAGCTTTGACACAAGGGACATGAGGGTACATTGTTAACGCACACACAAGGATGCACACTTACTCTCACACACACAAAGAATCCTTCTATCAGTTTGCCTCTTAAAAGGCCAACCATCTTCTCTCTGACACACACGCACACACATATAAAGCTTGTCAAACAGCAAACAGTAGCTCTGCCTATCATGTGCATTTGTTGTCTGGCAGGAGAACAGCGAGTGTGTAAGAAACCCAAGTCTTGTGCAAACCCGATGAATCCCATTATCCTGAAAACTGTTTGATTTTTGCTTCAAATGGCATACGGATAGATTTCATATGTTACAGAGATTAGTAGGAAGCTTAGAGCAGCTAAGCTTTAACTTAGAGCTGATATAACGTCTACTTTTGCATCAGCTTTGGATCACGTGACTTTTACATGCGAAAGGCACAGTGGCAGACAACCAGTTTAGAAATATCACTAGACTTTATCACAACCGCTCCACAATCTTAATTAATTAATTTTGATTTCTGTTATTCCACTCATGATGACTTATACATAAATGGCAAAAACCACGACACATGTGATGTGAGTAAACTTGTCAGTTAACATTAGTGTTGCCATCAGCTCTGAACACGTGATCTCCTCAAGCTGACTCCCTTTTCTTTCCTTGATAATCATCCATCTAATATCACCCTGAACCTTGAAAAGCCACCACTGACAGAAAAAGCTTAAGAAACTATTTTTAATCATGAAAAAAAATATAAAGAAAGAAAATTAATGGATCACATCCCCCAGTCTTTGTCCATCAGTATACACAAAGTGTCTGTTGCCTTGACCTCCCTGATGCAACAGGCAACATGTAGGAAAGAGCCTTAACAGAGATTTAATTAAGTTTTTGTGTTTTCATAAGGGGAAATTTCTCCTTTTTTTCTTTTTGTAAAATACTGTTTGACAAACGGACTCCTTTGGAGTGAACAGAGGAGAGACACTTCTGATTCCTTCCTTCTGATTCCCAAGCTTCACTAGCTAAATTTGTTTTAATTTCCCATTAAATGACTACAGCTACTCTATCTGGCGTTTACAAGGCTAATTTAGATGTCCACATGGAGACATGTTCATTTGGATCTAGTAAGGTTTTTTTTTTGTTGTTGTTTGGACATTTCATCCATATGGAACCAGCATTTTGGGAGCCTGAATATGCAAACTTTTTAATCCCAGTCCCAAAGTAAATAAATCTAAAAATGCCATGTTTCATTTTCCAACCCATACATATCTGTGCTGAGCCACCTCTCCCTTAACCTGCTTCCCCAAACCTGCCAACAACTGCAAAAATTATAGATGACAGTGTTGCATTTGTGCTGCAGAAGTTACTGAGCCCGATATGACATTCTCAGTTCACAGAAATGCCTCATTTTTAGCTCAATTCTCTGTCATCCTCTTCTTTGTATGCTTGTTGATCGCTTGTAGGACAAACTTATGCTGCGGCGTAGAAGAAAGACAATCTTAAGAAAGTTTCATTCTGCAGCTGTAGATGGTAAAAAGAATACGATGGCATGATCTGTGTTAAAGGATTCTAAGAAATATCGGGAATTATTCAAAGACATTTTCCCTAAAGTGTTGTTTATTATATGAAATTCTGGAGGTTCTGGGTCCGAAAACAGTCTTATCATAAGAAACGAACAATCGCTGTCAAATCGCTGTCAAACTGCAGCAGTAGCACGAGGACAGTAGGTCAATGTTGCAGGTTTGGGACCGGCGGGTCAACATTAACAATCCTTAAGATGGCTGCTAACAGAGCTGGTGAGGTGAATTAGTAAAAACTCCCCTCTTTCAAATATAAGAAAGAGAAAATACAGCCAGGTCAAGGTGCCCTTGAGCAAAACATCTCACCTCCATCTGCTCCTGGGCTGCTGCAGAAGAGTGCATTTGTCCCGGGCATTTCCCAGTGTGAGCGTGAGTGTGTGTGAAGTGGCTCGAGGCTGATAAAGAGTGTGTATACTTGTTTCCTCTGCATGTATAATGATGGCAGGTAGAGGAGAAATGTGACAATATGATGAAAACATCAGGACGCAGCTTGTCAACTGCCCTCTAACGAGAAGATATGGATATGACACGAGAGATGCATGATGGGATTTTGGGTAGAGAAACTTCCACATGCCAATATGCAAATTCAAATTCATGTACAACACATGCAGATCATTTTATACATTTTTCATTCCAGGCTTTCCAAACGGACTCTTTGTCCCTAAATCAAAAGAAATTAATGATCTGTCTCTCTTTATTCTCCATGCAGACACACTCACTAAAAAATACTGTACATGCAGAGCTACACAAACAACTGCACCCACAGAGATGGACAAACACACACACACACACACAACACACACACAGCCTACTGCTGCTGCGATGGCTCAGAGCTGTCAAAACATCCCTGCTTTCTCTCCCTCTCACTCTCAAAAGCAGCTTGACTGAGCTTGTCTATACAGGTTCACAGACTGCTGTCTGTCCACCCTCATTCTTTCTGTTCTCCTCCCTTTTCAATCTCTCTCCTCTTCATTTAAAATCACTTCTTTTTTTATTTATGCTTAAACAAAAATCTGCATTCTTACTAAAAAAATATTCTATGCTGCATGACATCATTTTGCTGTTTTAGGCCTTCATTTCTGTGTGAATGAAGCATGATATTTATAATAGTTTGTTTTGGATCTTCATGTGCCGAGTTCTTCACACAGGTCATGTCCACACTGAGGCAGATATATCTTTTTTTTTTTGGATTGAAATATAGAGTTAAATCTAATCTTTCAGTTGAAAACACACTCAGCAAAACGTGCCACAGACGGCCTGGTTACTCTTTACTTGACACATATTTTACTACATTGCAAAATTCTCCAGAGTCCTTTGAAATCCATCCATCTTCTACAGCTTATCTGAAGTAGGATTACAGGGAGCAGCAGCTTCCCTCTCTCCTACCGCTACTTCCAGCTCATCCAGGGGGGATCCCAAGACCAGCCAGGTGAAGTTGTCCCTCCAGGGTGTCCTGGGTCTTCCTTGTGGACTCCTCCCAATGCAAGCTTCTGTAGTTGATCCGAGNTCCCTCCAGGGTGTCCTGGGTCTTCCTTGGGGACTCCTCCCAGTGCAAGCTTCTGTAGTTGATGATCAGATTGCCAAAGTCCCTGCATTTGACCATCACCCAGTTTCCAATTCACCCAACCTCGATTTTCCTCTCCTCCAAGTGATGAGCCCATGAGTAGGTGGCGGGTTGTGGCTTTTTTGGGCCGTCCCTGATCAAGTTCCAAATACTCCCCTCCTAGGTCTGGCATCGGAAAGTGGCCCCAGTTTCTCTCCTCTGGGCGAGGTGTCTTATTCATCGTAGTGCTGGTCCATCGAGGTCTTTGAATCGCTTAGTCTGACCCCTCCCCTGACACCACTTTGCATTGGGAGACCCAACCAGGAGCTGGTGCCCCCGACAACACAGCTCTCACGTTTATGGAGAAACTCAAATCCCTCCA
The DNA here is from genome assembly GCA_026261665.1 of Melanotaenia duboulayi. Taxonomy (NCBI): domain Eukaryota; kingdom Metazoa; phylum Chordata; class Actinopteri; order Atheriniformes; family Melanotaeniidae; genus Melanotaenia; species Melanotaenia duboulayi. The sequence goes on from CM047997.1 coordinate 19,511,099, forward strand.
CTACGATAGTGTGGTGATTCACAGAGAGACTAGTTTTATCTAAATATTTTATCATTGTAAGTATAAAATACTGATATGATTGCAGATTATTTATGCAACAAAGGACTGCATGTAAACATGAGTAAATCCACATCAGATGGACCTGAATTCAACTCTAGAGCATATAGTCTAGTAGATATATATGAGTAGAAAGGTATTCATGATATTTATGTAAAAAATTCGCTATGACAAAAAGAATCGTTTGTATCTGTATTGCACTGGTGGAGAAGACATGGAGTCCTGTTTCACTTTTATTCAGACTGACTAGTGGGCAAAATATGTGACACATTCAGGGACAGTAACCCAGTTAGCTGGGAAGATCCCGCTGAATTAATTCTGTAAGGGTACATTATATTACATATTACATAACATAATGCGTTATATTAACAGTTTATGAACACAGACTGTATGTTTTTCCTCTAAAACATGACTCATGTGAAAATATTCTTGTGTCTTCTCTCCTGGTCTGGTTTTCTTCTAGTTCGTTTTTCTGCTGCCTCCTGCTTTCACACACAATCATACACACACACACACACACAGACACACGAGTGCTGTGTGTTTGGCCTGCAGGGTTTGCACAGCAGGGAGGAATCAACCGTATGGCAGACATGAGGACGGAGCCAAATCTGGCTTGTACACATGGTCTGTGGCCGTGTTGCTTTGTGTGTTCGGTGTGTGTGTATGTGTGTTTAGCTGAAGGCAACCCACACTTAAATATATATCAGGGGCAGTGGTTGCCTAAAGGTGAAAGCTGTGTGGTTTTCACTGGAAGGTTGCTGAACAACCGGATGAAAACCACTCTCTGCTACTGCCTGCTACTATCTCCCTGCCCTTGAGCAAGGCACTTATGCTGCTACTGCACAAGAGTATAGCTGAGAATAAAGAAGCCATAATAAATAAGAAGCACAGCAACATAATAAGTAACAGGACACATACTTCTGTTTGTATTTCTGTTTATAAGTTTGTTCCAATTGTTTGTATCTTTCGGAAGCAAACAGGAGAAAATGAGATCATGGCAAAAACAAAACAATGACGTTAGCTGTTCATGGGATCAGTGATTTCTCTCAGAAAACCCATTAGAAAGCGCAGAAATGGAAAGCAGGGAAGTGACAGAGAAACCAGGAAGTAGTTTTGTAAATCATGATGTTTCCACCACCGTGTTCCACAGCTTGCTGGAATACAAAGTTTTCATTTTTTGAAACACTTTTCTTCTCTGTTATTGTTCAGTGTTCTTCTGGTGGTGGACTCCTGAACATCAGCCAAAGACCGTTGCATCGTTGCTAACTACTGCACTCTGTTCTTGTAGTCTTTGTTGGTCAGCAACTGGTAGGGGGAAAGGATGGTATTTTTCTCCATTTGTGCAAAATCAGTGTTCTTGTGGATTTCTTTAGAGATGGTTTTGCAGGCTTTTTCACTCTGATACACAGTTCTTTTTCTGAGGCCCTTAGATTCCTTTGTTTGTGCCATGACACGCATCCACATACAAGTACTTCAAAGATCAAACTGTGATAGATCCTTGGTCTTCAAATGAAACAGGGTGCCTGCTCACTTCACATTGTTTTTTAAAAAAAACTTGACTTAAAATTCAATGTTTTAGTCATTTTAAGCTTTACAAACTCTCAAGCACCACTAGATGCTGACATGTTACAGCTGCCTATGGCATGTACACTGGCTACATTGTGCATTTTCTAGTACTGTATATGTGTAAAGTGTCAAAACATATGATGGGAAAGCTGTATCTCTTTGCATGCATTTTCATGTCAATAAATCCCCCCCTGCTAGAAAATATGCCTGTAATTCAATTTGCATGTGGATGTACTGTATGTGTGGTATACAGTATTGGCAGTCACCATGCATTGAGTGTGTGTGTGTGTGGATGTGTCTTGGCTCGTGGTGGTTTTGTCAGTGCATGAAAATCATTTATTCATGTTTCACTCACTGTGCATGTGTGTGTGTTGCATATACAAATCATTGATGTCTTGCATGCACGCTCTGTTAGATACTCTGCTGCATGCGTAGCTGAGGGTTAGGTTATACTAAATGCTCCGTTTAGGCTCCATACTCATCTCTTCCAAACTTTTTCCTTTCCCACCTCTCTGCTCTTAATTTTTACCCCCAGTTTGTCCATCTTTGTCTGATTGCTTCACAAAATCCCCCCCAAATTAGCTTTAAAAATATTGTGTGAATGTGAGTGGGATGGCTTTAAAAAATGCATATATTCTATAGGAGGGATGAGGAAACAGAGCGTGGTGAAAAGAAAAATACAGCCTCTGTGTGTGTGTTGTGTCAGTTGACTTGACATCTGATCTTGCTGAGTATGATAAAGAAGAAAGTGCTGAAAGTACTCTGTGCGGGGGGGATCCCGCGCTCGTGTGTGTGTGTGCGTGCTTAAAAGTGTGTATGTTTTGTGGCCTGTGCGTGTCCTCGTTTCTACGTGGGTGGTGAGAGGAGGGAGTAAGGGAATAGGGTGTGTGTGAGTGCATTTAGTTTAAGTGTCAGCATGCCAGTGTATATATGTGTGTGGCGAGCAGGAAGAAAAGGGAGGGAGGCAGAGATGGATGGCAGGGAGGATGATGAGGGAGGAAAAAAGGCAAAGAAGAGCAAAGGGTGAAGGATTTTTTTTAAGACAGTGATGGCAAAGAAAAAGATAAGATGGAGGGATGTTTAAAGAGGAGACACTTGCAAACTGATGCTTGCTTTCTTCTGTCTTTGTTATTCCAATTTATGTTCCAGATTCTTTGCCATGCTGTAAATGTTACATGAACTGAGTTATGAATGAATGTTTCATCAAAACTCCATCCTTTCCCTTTGTTTCTGTCTTTGTCACCTGACATATCTTTCCAGTCCTTCTGACAAATATGCCAGTATGATCACACACACACAAACATTACCATGCTATCAGATGGGCAGCTTCTCTAGACTTCATTGACCAGCACAGAAGCCGTTTGACCCTTTTCTTAAGTCACTGTATACTTATGTACATGTACATTATGTATACATGCTATATTTGAGGGTTTCCTTCTTTTCCTTTGAGTGAATTGACAGGAAAGATGCTGAAGAAAACATATCAATATTTAATTTTATTCCATTTTTGAAAATTCAGCATCAACAAGCGAGACAAAGAGAGAAGAGCCTGGTGATAATCACGCTAGCTGGATACACGTCTGGTGCCTAAAACCAAAGTTTGGAAACAGGCTAATTAAAAAAACTTATTTTTTTTAAATCAAAAGGCCAGTTAATGGAAGGTTAGGGCACATCAGAGTGAAAATTGTGGGGATCAAGTCCTAATTTTGGCTCCTTGGTATGTGTCTGCATCCTAAGCAGAAACTTTCACATATCTCTTGTAAATATTGAACCTCTCTGGCCAAATTTAAGACAACATTCATTTAGACTACATCAAACCAGAATGATTTCAACTGAACTAAATTATATGCAACTAATTAATCTAACAAGGGATTTTCATGACGTCAAGCATGTTGCCAAGGATAACTTCTTAAGGACACCAAGAGCAGAGCTCAGCAGATTACGGCTCAAAACACAAGGCGTGCATCAGAGGACTGGGGAAACAAGCTCAGACTGGACAGATTCAGGTTGAAGCAAACAAGTGAAAAATCTAATTATTTCTATGGAAATTCTACTGGATTCTGCTGCATACTTTAAACTGAAATGAAATAGCAGCTTCATTACATTTTATGTTAAATAAAAGTGAAGGAAGAAGGGGGTAAGTTTTTTTTTGTGTATTCTACATATTCTAGTTGTAAAAGTAAGTTATAAAATAAAATAACATCATTCCAGCTAAACATTAAAAAAATGTCATAGTTGTATATTTAAGTAAAATGATGCACTCTAAGGTTATGTGTACTGGTTTAAAGAAGGAAGCAGAGGGTTGGTTTTTCACTACATTAGATACAATAAAGTAACAAGGTGGTAATGATTGTGGAGACCACACATTAAAAGTTGTCTCCAGTCAAATATGGCACTATTTTAGAGTGACACTGGAAACATTATTCATCACCTGAAAGAAAAAAGACCCATAAGTGTGAATTTTTTTTCTAGCTGTCCGCCCAGTCTTATGCAATGCAGGAGCTATCAAAAAGAAGCATGGTTTGCAGTTTTTTCCCATAGTCCCTGTTTTAGGAAGACCAATGTCCAAAAGAAGTCTGAATTCTTGTAATTAAGAGCTAAATTCATACAGTTTAAAACCCACTCTGAAGATGAGTTCATGCCAGGTTTAATAACAAAGAGAAGAATTTAGACAAATAGGTGCAAGTCCTCATCCCATCATACTCTGTCATCTTTCCAAAGCTGCACATGCATTTAATCTAATGCATTTAGTTTCTCAGAGGCCTCCAAATGTAGTGGTAATTACCAATTATGTGATAAAAAATAGTGCTATTCAGCCTCACTGTGGTCACACCTTATTGGTGGGTTAAAACCAGTTCTCCTCTATGATGCTTCACAGTGACTCAACACTCAGTAAGCTGGAACCAGCTGACTGATGACAGTGCTGTGTTCCTCAATCTATTAACGCCTCCTTTTACACACAAGGATGCTAAACAAAGGCTTGAGTGAAAGGAGCTATGCTTTATCATTTTCTGGAAAATAATAAAAAATGTTGATGACATGTGAAGCACTTATGAGCGGGATCTGCACAGGCCTGTTGAGCTGATGACGGATGCAAAGATAAACCAACACAAACTGTGATCTGATTTTAGAATTAAAGATGTACATGCAGATTCCCTAAAAGGAAATAATGGATCATAAACTGGTCCATGGCTTGATTCTAATGTTAGTATCTAGTGAAAAGGATTTTCTTTTGAAAATTCTTGACAGGTAAAGTTATACTTTCATGTTGACGTCTGAGTAAAATTTAAGATTAAGTACGCAGCATTAAAATGTTGCCGCATGCTGAGCGAGCAGAAGCTGCACAACATTTGAAACTTGTTTTTTAGATCTAGCAGTGAAAGCGGAGTATACGCTTGCAAGATAAACACAAAACATATCTGAGAAGCATTGCTGATGTGGTTCGTTGCAACATGAGATCTAACATCTGAAAATCATTTGGATTTCATAAGAAGAAATAAAGGTTGGATAAAAGTCTATTGAGTATTGATTAAGCACAGAGGTAGCGCGATAGATCTTTAATGCTCATCTGGTGAGACTTTGCCGTAAATCCCTGGATGCTAATAAAGCTAGCACAACACACAAGATTAAGAGAGATGTTGAAGAATTTTTCCAGTTATAACGTAGACACAAACCAGCAAAGCCGAGCTAATTATAACATCTATTGACTTATTTATTGCTAAAGATTTACAAACTTACCATGTGGCTGGAAAAACCACTGAGACTGTTGACTCTGTTAATGTGTGTTGTTTAATCATTATTTCTCACTTATTTAAAAAACAGCTTGTTCCCATTTAGAATAAAAAGTTGATATTGATGTTATAGAAACAACGATAACTGCATTGAATTCACATCAAAGTCTGTATCTTACCAGAGTATGAGGTTGGTAGTGGATAGACTGAGATGAATAAGAACAATATACTCACTTTGTATGTGATCCCTATGAGTGTTTTCACTGTTCCTTCTTCAGTCACTCGTCTTCGCTTCTTCTGCAAAAAAAAGTAAAATAAAATAAAAAAAGAGAGAAGTGAGAGCTCTGACGTAACAGACGGATGTTAGTATGTTAATACATCTTCTGAACATCCTGTAGACCGTGTCACTGTGGCGCTGACACAGGACTTCAATTAAAGCTAAGACTCAGTGGACACATAAACACATGCAGACAGGCCTATTGATTTTTGTGGTAACACTGTCATGTCACCACATACAGCGCCTTCTCTACCTCACTGACCCCCCTACACACCTCCCCCACCTCCTCTCCTCTCATGCATGTGTATATGTAACACTTGTCACCTCCCCCCTCCCCAACTCCCTGCTCTCCTACCATCTCTCATTACTATCTTCTCTTTACTCTGTAATCCTGCTGCCTCTCTCCTCCTTCCTCTTTTCTCTGCATCCTTTATGCTCCATGATTCCCATATTGTCTTTTCCCTCCTCCACTTTAAAGTATCCCGCTTCCCTCCTCTCAGCAGTGAGGATGAGCCGACTGGAGACGTGGAGGTGGGAAAGGTGGACTTTGTTTTGACGTTTTACTACACATGCAACACATGCCAAAATGGCAACATACGAAGATAAAACAGGACAAATAAGAGAACGTCGCACTAATCCCCCTGAGAGCGAGGAAAAGGACGAAACAAAGATGTCCTGCTGTGTTTAGAAGCTTTGGCAACACTGCTCATCAGTAATGCCAATATGTGAGCAGATACGAGGGATAAAGGAGAAAAAAACAAGAACAACACAAAGAGGACGTGTGGAAAAGAGAAAAGGAAGCGCTAGAAAAACATCCACATACTAAAATTTATTATTTAACTATATAACTATTGCTTATGCTTACTGCTTTATGACTTTCTTTGCTGCAGCGTGTTAAAAAGGTGGGATGCACACGCTTCTGCAGATTCAATGCAAGCCATAACTTTAACCTTAACCTACCGGCTTAACCCTTAAATATTTATCATTTACATCACAAGGGTTTTTTTAATTTTTTTTAATTATTATTATCCTAAAGAGTAGACAAACGTTACGCAACGTGATTGTTTAAACAGATCCGTGTCATACAAGCAGCGCACACCCAAAAATGCACACACAGACTTGTCTGTCTGTGAAGATGCTTTTCATATTTAAAGTCAACACAGCTCGGAGCAGAAGACACACACACACAGACACACACACACACATACACATACAGAGAAATGGGTAGATATGTCTGCTGGTTGACAACCCCCCCCCCCAAAACAGCTTAAATTTACCTTCCTTTATTTAAGAAGAAACTGAAAATAAATGGTTGTGCTTCTGATCAGTGCTGTTAAATGTAGTAAACCCTTGAAGACTGATAGATGTGGCATGAGTCACTGGTAACATGATTAAAATGAACTGTGTGAGTGTGAAAACAAGCAGCCATAAAAGTGTTAAACCTGGTCTTCGAGGGGATAGATCAAAGCAAGTATTTACACATGACACAAGAGAAGAAGAAAATGATCAGTCAGGTCAGTAAAAGATCGGACTGGTTAGTTAAAAGACATCTACNAGTAAAAGATCGGACTGGTTAGTTAAAAGTCATCTAACACATCTAGTTCTGTGGTTTATGCATAGCTGAAGTGAATGTGAAAATAGGAGGGAATAAATTAGAGTGTTTTGCAGAGTCTCATGTCTCCAGGATCCCTCACCCTCCCACTTTTTCTGTCTCCAGCCAGAGGAAAACTCCTCCATTCCCTGCATTCCTCTTACATTCCAGCTCTGGGTTTACCTTCTCCACCTCTCTCTCTGCATCAACATCACACATCCTCCTTCTCCTCTTCAGCTCATGCCTGTTTGGCTGTTTCCACCTCTTTCCTTCTTTCCTTTCTTCTCTTCCTCTTCTCTCTCAGGGTCTTTTTCTTTCACTCTCTCCATCCCTCTATATCATCATCCCCCTCTCTCTGTTTCCCAGCATGCTCCAGTAGGCCAGTAGAGGCAGGGGGCTCGCCTGAACCCTCCACCCCCAGCAGGGGCCCTCCAGCTCAGCCTGGCTTGCTAGCAGGCGCCATGGCACACCTCCAGCACACACACACAAACACCTCAAACACACACACACCCACAGCTTTTCTTTCCCTTGCTTTTTGCTGTCTTGTTTTTATCAGCCTGTTTTGCTTTCAGTCTGCCATTGCTTCTCTTTTTTTTACTCAGGGCGCATTTTATTTATATCCTGTCCAAACTACTATTATTGCTGAGTTTATGCTGTTTTTATGCAGCTATATAGCACAATATTCAATAACACAAATAATAACACTTTCAAGACAACTATTTGTCAGGTGGAACAGCTCTGGAAACCCATTCCCGGAAACATTTCCATCCACTTTATGCAGTCATTGAGCTGATATGTGGAGGGGAGAATTTCTGAAAATGTCCCCATATTTAACAATCATATCTTCGTCTTCTGCAAACCTGCCACCTGCCTACACAATATATGTCTAGGGATGTTAAAAAAAAACAGATCTTAGAATATTTGGCAGCTTTAATTCATCAGTCACAGTTTTTCTGTGTTCAGTGTTTGAACTTTATAGATTTGCTAGATGGGACCTTTCTTAATGAATGCCTTCAAATAGCTGATTTCTACTTAAGACCTCATGATGAACACAGACTTGATGACTGGGAATGTATTCAGACATGTTTCCGTGTGCTTTCTGATGAACGCCTGTGTACTAATCCATCTGAGTAGCTCTCTGTGCCCAATTTTTCAACACAAAAGAACAGACTGGCAGTCCTCCAGAAAGGTAACAATGAAGAGCCCCCAGAACTGATATATGATCAAATGCTGATTGGCTGAAAGTCAACTCCAGCCGACAACAACTGATTTCATAACAAACAGGATAAAGTGCCAGAAATGTTGTCCTAGTGAGCACAAAAACATCGCCTGTAACTTTCTCTGATGGTGATCCATACTTATTAGCACCCTGTTTTACAAAGTGTACTTTCTCCATAAAAGCCAATGAGCTCCTTTCATATCAGAGCAAAAACAACGGGATAAAAAATGTAAATAGAGGAAAGCTAAAACAGGTAGTCGCATGTTTGTTGACAAGCACAACACAGAGGTCTGTTCCAGCCTTTAGGGGTAAGCTAAATTAAAGCAACCATTTACCAAAAACTTGAATTTTCTCTGTCAGCTCTGATTTCCGGAGTCCTGCAAGTTTTAAAGTTTCCTGCTTCAACACACCTGATAGAGATAAGACTTGTACCGAGCTTGATGTTAGGCTTTGTACAAGTCTGCTAACTAACCACTGGTTCGAAGAGACGTACTGCAGCAGGAAAACTTCTAAGGACTCTGGCCATCAGGACAAGTGTTAGGAATTCCTAATATACACTATAGTTGTGTAGAAACAGTACACACAGTCAAGTGAGATGTGACCAAAAACAGCTGCGCCCAACGTGGGGCTCGAACCCACGACCCTGAGATTAAGAGTCTCATGCTCTACCGACTGAGCTAGCCGGGCCTTAACTAGCTACACACACACACACACACACACACACACACACACACACACACAAATTCTATAAATTTATATATATTATATACAGATAGATAGATTAGATAGATAAGAGACAGATAGACAGACAGAGAGATAGATACTGTAAATAGATATAACCAGTTATAACTAGATAAATACTAATCTGGAGGAAAAAAAACAAAATGCTGATTTTCCATCTAAACCTCAAACTGTTTTTTTTTTAATCTATAAATCCAGAATTCACTGACACCCTCAAACACAATAAAGTAAAGAAAGAAAAAAAAATCCACTTTGATTTCAGTGAGTCAGCAACTTGAATAAAAAAGTCAAACAATGATAGGAGAAGGAGAGGGGGGAGAGAGAGAGAGGCCCTCAGTAATTTGGTATTTCCTTTTTAGACAGGGGAGGAAGGGCCAGTGCCCTCAATTTCACAATGTANTATTTCCTTTTTAGACAGGGGAGGAAGGGTCAGTGCCCTCAATTTCAGAATGTAGGGCGCACACACACACACACACACAAACATAACTTCTCTTTTAATG
>CM047997.1:19531099-19558443 GCA_026261665.1 Melanotaenia duboulayi
GGGGGGGGGTGTTGTCTAATGTTGGAGAGGGAGAAAAAGGCACAGCGGCTGTGCCTTGTTAATTTAATTTGATGAAAGTAACCACAAGTCTAGAAAGGAGAAGAGTGGGTGCGGCTGAATTCACACCTGTGTTTAAAATGTCTCCTTCAGCTGCTACTTCTTGCTTTACCTCCTCACTCTCCTCCTCCTGACGTTACTCCCTCCTCCAGTTTCACTCTCTCTTACGGTTTTGATTTTTTTTATCTTTCGCCCATCCATCCCCTGTCATCCTACCTCAAGTTGTTCATGTGTACTTTTCCACTCAAGAGCTCTAGTGATGTAGCGCCCTCTGTCTGTCTTCATCGTTACTGCAGCATGTCTCTTTAAAACTTTGTCTTCCCATTGAAGATGATCATTAAGCTCGGCCATTTACTTGAAGAAAGACTGAAAAATTCTCAGCTTAAAAGCAGAAATATTTGGTTCTTTCCTCCAACAATGTGCACATGTCTAGATTTTGAACATTTGGACATAAACAGCCACCTTCAATTCATTTTTTTTATGATTTGTAGAGAGATAGACAAAAAATAGGACATAAACATAAAAGAAAGACGCATTTCAATCAGTTAATATTTCCGAAATACTTCTTTCATGCAGCTGAAAAGCAAACAACAGCTAAAAGTGACTGTGGAAAGATGTCTTCGCATGTTTTTGTAGGATGCTCAGTTGTCTGTTTCAGTGTTTACAGGACGTCCTTGTACCTCTGCCAACAAGACAGATCCCTGCACAATTCTGATCTCCATTCAGGTGGCGTGCACGTGTGACGGATGACTCAGCGGCATGCCAGCGTCAGGTGCAGGTCTGAGATATATGCTGCTACAGGTGCTAAAATATGCAGCATGATATCAAGGAGCTTTTCTGCTGCGGTGCTAACTGTTTTAACTCTTTTGCACGCAACAATCAGCCGAGTGTAGAAACCACAATGCAGCAACAGCATGATAGCAGCTGCAGAGGGAGCAGCTTCAACAATTCATGCAAAATTCACTAAATTCACTAAAATATACTTCTACTCTGAAATTCAGTAATGCACTCAAAAGCAGTGACCACATTGTTCTAATCAACAATCTGATCAAACAAAGTCGGTTTCTTTATTTTAGGGCTGTGCAGTGAGGCTAGTGCACAGTTTTTTTTAATTAACTTCAGTCCATGGCCAGCATCAATGCTCTGTGCTCACCACAGCCTCAGAATCATAAAGCCACAAAGAAAGTGGGCAAAGTAAAAAGAGTCTCCTCATTATTTAAAAAGCTCATTTGGCAAAGAGTCAGTGTCCTCTTTGTCCATCCTGCAGCCTCTCTTAGCTACACTTCCTAATACATCCCAAATATGAAACACCAAACAGAAAAAGGTATGTGTGTTTTTTTGTGTAAATCATTCTTGTCAACCACTATGATTTTCTTTCGCCCAGACAACCGACTAACCCCCCTTGTTTAGCCCCCTTTTGCACAAAAACATAGACAGAAGAGAGGACAAGAAAGCAGAAAAAGAATATTTGAAGGGAAGCATTTTAGAGGTAAAAACAAATAAAGGGGATTGACAACAGCATGATTTAAAAACCCAAAGACTCAGAGCCACAGACAGGCTTGTTTTTTTAGCCATCAGAAAAAAGATGGGGGGAATAAATTATAATTTGATCACCTCTCCTTCTTCCCCTTACTGTGTGTGTGTTGACAGATTTGGTATTGCTTCAGTTCCAAGAGTGGCTAGAGAAAAACACGCTCAGTAATTATCTAGAAAGAGCACCTGGGTGCTGCGAATCTCATTATGTTAACCCCCCCCCAATGCACAAACACACTTAAAGCAGGGAATGGCAGAAAAGGTGTGAGTGAAGTAAAAAGGCTGAGCTCTGTAGGAAGAAAGGAAGCAAAACCAGATGAAAAAAAGCAAGAATTCAGAAGCACCTGAACCACAGAGACAGAAAGTGGGAAGCCTGTGTAGCTGCTAATGTGTTTGCTTGAAACTTGACATTGTTGCAGCTTTTTAGATCACGGGCAGACATTATATTCTGTGGTTTGGCTCCAAAAAGAGTCAAATGCAGAGATGGAGAAGAATATAATTAATCTTTATTTCATACACTTTAAACTCAAAAGCTCAGGTAGAGATTTTATGTTCCTCCTTTGTCCAGCTTCCTTTTATTGTAGTAGCCTGCACTGACCAGTAAGAGGCAGCGTTTCCTCTCAACTGACTGACCACTTGTCTTCTAAAACCACCTTTCTTCTTTTTTTTCATCCACCCAGACTTCTAGCTCCCCCTTTCTCTTACATCACAGCTCACTATAATCCTTTATCACCTATTTTTATTTTTACTTCTAGGGCTTGCAGAAGCAGATGAATGAATTATGATTGCATGTGGTCACTGCACTGCGTACAGCCGCTTTTCTTAATGACAAGAGTTGATCGAAAGGAGGATGAATGCTCCAAACTGTGCCGATGATGCCAGAGATGGATGCATCAGGCACTAGAGCATCTCATGGTCATGACTTTGAGCTCTATGTTGGACAAAAAGGATATTTTTTTATTTTTTGGGTGGAATATGTTAAAATGTCAAATACAACTGCTTCAGACTGAAGCCAGAGGAAAGGATGGACCATGAACGGAGAGAGAAACTGTTCAGGAAGCCCAGCCATGTAGCTCAGTAAAGACAGACAGGAAACTCTGAGTGTGGTCAAATAGCAAAAAAAAAAAAAAAAAAATCCCCTCCCATTTTCCAAAGCTCCTTGAACTCATTGAAAAACCTCATGAGGTTAAGAAGAGATGGTAGAAGAATTTTAAAGAAGGACTTAAGACAAGATGATTACACCCCACTCACACTGAGCTGTGGTGGTAGTCTGCAGGAGTGAAACCAGCTCAAGTTCATTCCTTACATACATGTTAACGCACAGTAGGTCTCAGCATGCTGCACTTCATAAAAACAACATACATGATGAGGTAACAAAAAAAGACTTATGAAATGCATATATTTAAAAAGTCATATGGGATGATGAACACATGGAGTAAAAGAGTGCTTATGAAGGGACGATGGAGTGTAAAGTGTGTGAAGCGCAGGTACCTAAACCTAAACTGCACATAATTCCATGTAAAGCAGAGTTTACTGTGTACATGTATTACACAGTTACACTGTCATTTATTACAAAAAGACAAAATATGCATGACCGATCAGTCAGAAATGATCACATATCACATGTTCTACGACTCTTCATATAATAATCTAAAACACATGAGATTTGTATATTTTTATGTTGTTTCATTGAAGCTATTTTATATATTTATTATATCATAATTGTACAAAAGGGCCTATAAGTTGCATTATTGTTAATTTGAGTTATCTATTGTAAATAGTCGGGGCAGCATTTTGTCCCTGTAGGGACACCGTAACTGTGCTGTGATGTCATCGCGAATGCTCGCCACCGAGCTCAAAATAACGTAGTATGGTAGCGAAACGGCTGGAAAGAGTTGGCCCCAGACTATTATCCACCCAAAGAACTGTTTCCTTCATCTGTGTGCGTTAATGACAAAAGACCACACACACACACACCCATACGCATATTTCTGTGTGTATATGCACCCATCAATGATGCTGTAATGTTTTCTGAGGATGCAATACAGAACAGTTGAACCAACCATCTCGCCTCATCCTTTCATCCGTCATCCTCATTAAAGCCTATCCCTCATATCTAAGAAAGTCCTGGCCTCAAGTGGTGTTCTGGCCGACACTCCAGGTTGAGAACGGTGTAAATATGTCCAGCACCTCACAGTCCTCTACACCCCCAGCTATCGTCCCAACAATAATAATAAATTATATATTACACCATCAGCAAGGTGGATATAAATAAAAAATTCTATTTATATTTACTTATTGCAGAAGCTCAGAGTGATGCTTAATGAAAAGTCATTTCCAGCTCTGTGAAGGGAGCTGAGCCAAAAACAGCTAAATCTTTTAAAAGAACTGGACTACCCATCACCAGCTCTATCAAAGCCACCATATATACACATCCGGTCATTTCTCTAAGCAATTATAGGCAATTCAGCCGGACCCTCTAACTCTCAGGGTCTTTGAACTTTAATGGCCGACTGCATTTTAGAACAGCAGCTAAAAAGTAAAACATATCCATCTAGCTTAAAGACGTATTTTGCAACTTTCTGAGCTTAAAACTTTGAATTCCGGACATCTATTGTGTGGATTTTCGGAGTTGCTGCTGCCCAGCAGCATCCTGAGGCAGAGAAGCTGCACTGTTCAACTTTTTCTTTCGGGACGTGTGTGACGCTGCAGCTGAGTTTCTCTTTATGTACCACGTCACACGCTAGCAAACAGATAAACACACTGGCCATTTTGAACATGCACCGCAGCCAAACAAAGGGATAACTACAGTAGCTGGTTAAACTACTGAAATTGAACTTTAAATCTTTTACATCACTAGAAATTGAACACACAAAGCCAGCATTAAATCCAGAGTGAAGGCTCGGTGGAATGGAAATAAGTGCTTTTGGTAGAGGACCATGAGGACAACATGGAGAACATTTTTAGTACCATTATTCTGTTTCCACATAGGTAAAAACTTCTATTCTTGGACAGTTACCATAGCAACCAGCACAGATAGGTCACATCATTGAGTCTGAGGAGGCCTTGGAGGTTTTGGACAAAATCTAATGGGTGCCCAAGAGCCTAGAGTTCACTTCATTCTGCTCTTTCTAGCAGCATTCGCTACTAAACACCACCAATTTCTTTGAAAGTAGAAGCCTTGTCATATTGTATAATACTGTTTACTAGTTATTCACGCAGTGATGCCCCCCCCAGTGTAAAAAAGCAAACAAATCCAAGAAAAATGTGTGATGGCAAAGGAGAAGGTCGGAAAGTGAGAGAGTAAAAAGCTGATGAGAACAGATTTATTATAGTGAGCATGTGCTAAATAAGGTTCTTGTCTCCGTCTGTTTGTGTTTGTGTTCATTTATAGTCCATACACTCGTCTTGTGTGTGTGTTTGAGGCTGGTTTCCAACCCTGCTGCAGGTGTGCTGTTGATAGTTTTATCAGCGCTGGATCAGGGCAAAGGGAGGAAAAGTGAGGAAAGAGAAGGAAGGGCTTGAAGAGCGGAGAAGCCAAGTAAGAGCCTGTAGGAGGAGAGAAAGGCTGCCTCTGTCAATGTGCTGCTTATAAGGTAGATTTACAGTAACTGGCTGAGTATGTGATGTCAAACTGTTAGAATTCCACAGAGCTTCTCAGCCATGGAAATGCAACCCCCATGAGGGGTTTCATGTAAATGAATAAGCGGTCAGAGAAGGTATTTTTCTTTTCCCTTTCAATATAGACACAACAGAGCTCAGTTCTTGGACTTCCTCTGGTCTCACGCTGTGTGTCTTGTGGCTGTTTGGTCGGTCACTGTCCCCTCGTACCGGCCGCCGGGTTTATAAAATGGTTTTAGGCCCCATAAAGTGTCCAATAAACCATTTTTACTGTTAGCAAAGGACACTGCTAGCATACAACCGCTGGTACCGCTGGTCAAACACTAGTGCACACACACAGACACAAGTACAAACACACTGTCAATCAGGAGCAGTCACACGCTTGCTGGTCAAACAACATATGGTCACATTTTCAGCACACAGATAGAGGAAGACATAAACATGGCATCTGACCATGATGATGAACATACATACACACAGGCATCTCATTAGTTCTATGCATCGTGGTTAAATAGCTCATTGTAGACCAGAGTATGTGTGGACTTCCCTTGACTGCAGGGAAATGTCTTATATTTGCACTGTTTTTGGATGATTGCCATCCTGAAACTGATTCAGGTTACTTCAGGGTTCCTTGTAAAATAAAAAAATGGCCCGTGACAAAAAGATTTAGCAAAAAAATGTTGAGATAAGTGGCTTGTGAACTTTTTGTTTTGATCAAAAGGAACTGAGTGAAGGCACGCCAAAGTGTTTATTTCAATCGATGGGATGAGAATCAGCATCCAAGACCATGGTCCAAAATACTTTATTAATCCTAAAGAGGATTTTTTTTATAACCAAATCTGATTTCTGATTTTAATCGATTTTTTTGTCTTTTCTTTTACAAAACATAAATAAACTTATTAAAAACATTTGTTTATATAAATTTATGTCAGCAAAAATAAAGCATATAATGTCATAGCTTTTCCACCATTCATTTCTTATATAGAAATATGCGACACAATGCATCCGTGATCTCTTTCCATCTGGATCCTTATCATACAGGATCCACTGCAGAAATAATTCCCCTGATGAAGGTTGTGTCTTAACTAGAGTTTGTGGGCTAAAGTTGACTTCTGCATCTCATAGAAAGCAGCATTTCTCATTGCAGTTATAGGCACAGCTAAATCCCATGCATGAGTGAAGGGTCACTTCACTGAAAATCTATCAGACAAACACCGGTCTGGTGTGGAGGGAGGGCTAAGTCTGCTGCTAACTAACTATGGAAAAAAAATCCAGATTTTCATAGAAATAAATCTCCAGAAATAGAAAATTCGATTTGTCGATTTTATCGATTAATCGCCCAACCCTAATATATTGCTTCTTATTTGTTACATAGGCTTTTTTTATGGATTAATAATTATAATCTGAAACTCTGCAAGTTAATAACAGGAACAAAATTAAATCCTCTTTACAGGTTTATTAACATGTTTACAAATAAGCATAACATTTAACATGTAGGGCAGTTTGTACAGTCTAACAAATTCTAGGGATTTTATTAATAATTTTATGGAACGATACAGTTGTTGGTAGCTCATTACCAGCAACATGTTTGTTCCTTTCCATCGAAGTGGCAGCTCTAGTCGAGTTAAAAGTTTGCCATTGTGGAGCTTCTTCAAATCTAAAGAGGAGTTCAAGAAGCTTCTTCAAGCATCTGCTGCTGGTGGTCCTTCAGAAGCAGGATTATGCTGCTTGTGAAGTAAAAGATGAGTTCACATCTTAGAAAGTTTGAGATGGCTGAGATGATTCATGGCCATCAGACAGCTAATTTAACTTGGAGAAGTTGAATGTAGAGTGACATGAAAGAGTAAAAGGCTTCATATCTTTTGTTTTAAATTTACTGCACCAGCAAATACTAAGATTGTTCTTAAAAACAAATAAAGTTGCCTTAAATCTGATAAATAAGAATCTGAGAGCGAGATAAAAAAGAGCATTTTAAAGCAGGGCTGCACCATAACTACAAAGTTTACAAGGCAGCACCATCATCATCCTCAGTGGATAAGCCGGCTGCTGTCACACTGTACAGAGAGGAATTCCCAGGACTCTCCTCAGCCAATCAGAGATCAGCATTTTAAATACCAGCTCTTCAACAGAAGAGGCCATCCTCTTCAAACGGGCCACCGTCTGTGTGTCCAACCTAGTCATTAGTGCCCTGAGTGAGCTAAAATACACACACTCACATCACACTTTCGGTCTTGAAGAGACACATGCAAGTTGCCCCTGACCCAAGTGTTCATGAAGATTCCTCAACATAAAAAAAATACCGGAAATCTTGAAACACATGCAGCATTTACAACACACTTCTGAATGACCTTGAGGATCCATTTGGGCTTTCAGACAGCCCATCTTCTCAAATGTCTTGTGTGGAAAGACAAACAGACTCACTTACTCACATTCCCTAATTACCGAGTCCCGAAGGACGAGGCGCTCAAGCAGCGCTTCAGTCAAGATGCAGATTTCATGGCCCCTGCTGAGCTGCTTCTTCTTCTTTTGTTTTATTTATATTTGCTAACTAATGCACCACATCCTGAATGCACTTTTGTAACAATGAAGAAAAGAAAAAGTGCACATGAGAAACAACTTGAGAGGAGGAGAAAAGAAAGAACAGAGTTGGCCTGTAGGGAGGAGGAGGAGAGATTATCTCTCTCTAATGGGTAACTTGTTGACAGCAACACTTTTCACCGCCCCTATCTACACATCTAATGTTACTATCTACCCCAGCAAACACACACAGACTCACACAGACACACACTTCCTCTCCTCTTGCAGGGTTTATCAGCCCTGCTGTCAGTTCGGGCCACAATTTATGAGGGTATCAGACTTTAAAACCACAAAAAAACACAAAGTGAACCGGAGACGTCACTGCTGGAGACGACCTAGACTTCCTCTCAGTTGCATGCTGAAAATGAATCCGATGGTCTGCTTTGACATGTGGGGGACAGTTGGACAAAAATTACTTTTATATTGTGTGACTGAACCACTACTGTGGAGCAGATTTAGGCTAAACGATAGCAGGTTTTATCAGACCCGATTTCTCAGGATCAAAAAGCTCATCGGATCATGTGACTTTTAGTGAGTGGCACCGGGGGTCAAAGGTCACTATAAAACCTGAGCACACAGATCAGCGAACATCTCATCTGCAGGATAATAGACTAAATCCTACAAAAAAACCAACACTCCACAAACACAGACGTGTTTAAGTGTATGGAGGACTGAAACAACGAGGTACTGAACTTGGAAAGGACTTNAAACACAGACGTGTTTAAGTGTATGGAGGCCTGAAACGAGGTACTGAACTTGGAAAGGACTCTTAAATTGTCTGTCGGGAGGATATTTGCCCTAATTTTGAATGACCTTCATTTGTTGTCCAGTTTTGATCATTTTCATGTCCCATTTATTTTTCATTTTGTTTAAGATTGCTTTGCAGCTCCTCGTTGTCTCTGTGTCTCTTTTTGCTCATATTTTGTTTTACTTTTGTCCTTATTTGTGTCTGAATTTGGTTCATTTGTCTGCATTTACTTTTTGGAGTCATTTTGTATCTTTTTCAGATTTTTAATCTGTGGACTTTTGTGTTAATTATGCTTGTTTTGTGTCAATTTGGTGATTTTATGCCACATTTTATTTTTCATTTTGGATCTCTCGTTGTACACCTTCAACTTATATCTCTTAAGTACTGTTTGATCGTGTTGTGCGTATGTCTGGCATTTTATTACGTCTTTGATAAAGCAAGAGCCGAAGCCTGTTCTCATGAGGCCCTGTCAGGAAACTTTGAGAACAATTAAATTAATTTCCATGGTTTTACAGAGTATTTACACACACAACTGGATGATTATAAGTCAGTTATAGCTCTGACAAGATGAACATAAAGCCACATTTTAAGACACACACACTTAAAGATATGCTTTGTGCTTTGTTGTGAGGTTTAATAGTCATTTATCTCCCATTTTAGAAACAGCTCATTTTCAACACTCTATTAAAGTTTTCTGAATTAATTAATTAAACCCTCTGAGAGACTCTGAGGACCATAAACTGCCTCAACACATTCACACATTATAAACACTTATTCGGCCTCATTTTTACACAACATACAGAGATTCTCCTCTAGTGTTTCTGATAGCTGTCAGAACTGAGCTCCCCTCTGAGCTACAGGCAGATTTCAAACAGTTTCTGGCTCAGATGAAGCCAGAGCAATTTCTCTATACTGAGAGAAACATTTGTGCAACATTTCGACCAAAAATAGTCCTGGTCTCCACCGCAAAGCGAGCGCTGCCTTCATTTAGGCCGATGGGGTTGGCAGACACACACACACACACACACATGCAGAGACAGAGAGACTGCGTTTCACTGCTGACATGTGGAAGCCAAAGTCATGGAATAAGTCCATTCTGTAAGCAGACTGTCACAACGGAAACATTGTGGGGACAAAACTCCTCTAAGTTCAAACGGAACAAAGTCCCAAAACTTTTTCTAACATTCACTTTGCGTTCAGGCGCGCGCGCGTCCTGTTCAGCGCGCGCATGATCCACACAACAGTAAGTGTTCAAGTTCAAGAACATCATTAACATCAAACAAAGTCTTGCTGAGTGAAATTAGTTGAACTTTGAGGACAAAAGTTGGGAGCGAATCCAAACTTACAAAACAAACCAACGAAAGTTTGGAAAAAGTGAAGATCCTGGAAAGATTGTTAATAACACTTCCTAAATCATGACTGAAGTCATCTTTGTTCCTTTTGTAAAGTAAAAGGGTGTATTAAAGATGTAAGGAGCTTCTCGTTCTGGGGAAATGATTTACAGAATGATTGTGGCTCCTACCTGGTCTGCTGCGCTTCAACAAAGCGGTGGCTCAACTCTCCCAAGAATCTTTCTGCACAATCTGAGTCGCTCAACACCTAAAAGTGGTAACCTCCGTCCGGCTGGGAAACTAGAGACAGTTTTTCTTTCTTTTCTTTTTTTTATTGAGGGAGAAAGCCCTTCAGGCTGCTCCTGCAGCACAGCGCTCACTTTACGAGACAGATTCCTTCAAGTGTCACTTTTTGGACTCGTTTAACGCGCTTCCTTCCTTCTGTCCTTCCACTCCTTCGATGTCACACTAAAGTCATTGTCTCGGTGACAGAATTGGAGGATTTATGGGAACGCACGGAGGTATCAGGCAGCAGCTGACCCCCTCCCCAGACTCACCCCCTCACCGGCGATCCGTGGACATGTCAGTCCTCGAAAGTCCCCAATTTGTCAAGAAGGAATAAAAGTCCAAAAAAAAAAAAGAAAAAAGAGCGGCGCGCCCTCCTGTTTGTATGCGTGTGTGTTCGCTGAGCTCTCAGCAACAGGTGTCAGAAATAAAGTGAGTTCACAAGTTTCCAAACGCTTCCAATTAATTACTCACGTACAAAAAGAGAGGGAGGAGGAATAGGAGGCGTGTATAGAAATATAGAAGTTGGAGATGCACATGGAGAGTGAGTGGAGCGAAGCAAAAAAAAAAAAGTCCTTCCCTCGACGGCTGCCCTCTGGTCTGAAGTGGGACTAGCCCACCCGCCTGTTGGACTGGAGGAAGGCTAGTTTGGTGCATAATGAGAAGACATGGAAGATGGGTGTCTGGTAGAACCAGTCAAGAATGAACCGTGGAGGGTAAAAAGTAATGTCAGCAGAGGGTTTTTGAACCAATGCCTCCATTTGGAGCCCAGAAACCCCGTAGTTCAGGAAGAGAGAGGCCATGAGACTATCCAACTGTTAGCACTAGCTTCCCATAACGAGAAAAAAATAAAAAAAAATAACTTAAAACGAACTGATATTTTGGTTATTGATTAACTTTGAATATCGCCATGTACACAAATCCTACATATAGGTGATTTTTTTAAATTAAGCTATCAGATAACACGGTCTACTAACTGACAATCAGCTTAATAAAAGTCAGGTGTGGCTGACATGTACAGTTACAGGAACATGTTAGTCAAACCTCCCTTGTTGGGGTCTGGCTTCTGCTCACTAAAGGACAAACTTGACTTTTAGAATGTGATGGACAGGATGTGTAACTTTTAAGGCAGCTTGAAATGTTTTTATTTGTCTCTCCTATGCTTATGATAAACCAGGAACCTGGAACCTGAAAATGGGAAAAATCAGGTTCATTTACTATTTTGACTATTTTTGCCACATGAACATGGAGCGAAATGCAGTGACTACGACCTTAAAGAGATTTCAAAGTGAAACATGTCATAAAAATAAATGCAAAATCCACAGAGATGCAAAAATGACCACAAGAAGGCATGAAATCAACCAATAAATGACCAAAGAAAAAACCCACAAAAACCACAGATGTAGACCTTACTCAACATAGCAGGTTAAAGCTAAACGTTTCTGCTGGTATCATTGAGCCTGAATGGACAGATGAGTAAACATCATCTGTGTTGGAGGATGTTTGAGCTGCCAGCAGCTAACAGCTTATTTTAGCAGCTCAATTGACATTATTTTTATTTCCTCTCGAAACTTTTTTTTCCACTTACTGTCCTCTCTGTCTCCCATCGGCTCATTCTTCTTCTCCTTTATATATCCCACCAACAGTTTACTTAACAAAATGTTTATTACCAATGAAGCCAAACAGACAAACATGGGTATGCCTTCAAATTATAACTGCAGTCATTGATTATTTAGTATGAAAGTGTTCAGTGTGGCCTGAAGTTGATGTTTATTTTGGTCTCAGCCTTCCTTCTCTGCTCCTCTGTTTTCTTTCTCTCCATTGCCCTCTCCTTCTTTTTCTTTTCAGTCATGTGTGATGTTTGATGACTGAAACCACATCATCTTAAAGCGAGTATGAGGCCTCTCCACTTCCTCTGCAGTCATTCAAACCTTTATTCCTCCTTCTTATAGAAAGATGAGCCCTTCGTGTGCTTACACAAAGTAGGATATCACATCATGGACATTTGTTGCGTGAAGCGGGTGATCTCTGCAAAGAAAGCAGGGCTGTTTCGTGAAGTTTTTAAGACACACCACCAGTAAAGTGTTTCTGTTTATTATTCATTTTGGTGTGTGTGACTTTTGTGGGTGCATCTCTGTTTCCTTTGCGACCAGGATCTACACCTGCACCTCATCTCCAGTCAGTGGCTATATTTATTCCTCCTTGGCCTTCCAGTTATCACCAGATTGTTGGTTTAACCAGTGATAACACAACTTGTCCATTTCTAAAATCAGTTTGAGTCAGTCCAGTTACTCTCTTAAGCTTTTTCTAATCATTGTCATTCTGCCTAGCTCAGGATCCCAGATCTCTCTGCTGCTACCTGCCTGTCACCACCAGTCCATTCCTCTGCTCAGCTCCAGGTTGTCCCCAACCCAGGGGATTACAATAAACCAGGGATGCTCAGTGCTGGTACTCCAGGGCTGGTGTCCTGCAGGTTTTAGATGTTTCCCTGCTCCAACGCTGGATTTAAATTAAATGGATCCAACTGCTTGCTGTCAGACCCATTAATATGAGTCTGGTGTGTTGAAGCGGGAAAACATCCAAAACCTGCAGGACGTGGCCCTGGAGGACCAGAGTTAAATATCCCTAATCTGGATTGATAAAACCTTTATTTTACTAATTAAATTGACGATGTTCCTAATAAAATGTTTTTTTTTTAATGGCTAAAATAAGCTTTTATGCAATAAAATAAATACACATATACATAAAGTGTAGAAAACTTGNTTTTTTTTTTAATGGCTATAATAAGCTTTTATGCAATTAAAATAAATACACATAAACATAAAGTGTAGAAAACTTAGAAAATGAGGAAAAATAGGAGACACTACAGGTGGTGATATCTAGCTGAAGCCCTTTGAAGTGGCTGAATTTATTTAGCCTTTTCTATCATAGAGATTCACCTTTCATCCTGGAAAAAAAAGAGAAAAAAAGGTGGAAACTTCTGGCTGAGTTCACGTGGAACGTTCCATTAATGTGTTGGACTGGAACAACTTTGGCCAAAATTCATGTGAACTTGCAGGTGAATGTTGCTGTAAATCTGCCGGTAAAGCGGGAACTTCAGGGTTTAGAGATTTTCCCAAGGATGAGCAAAGATGAGGGTTTCACTTCTGAGTTTCTCTCCAGTGAAATGTTCCATAAAGGCCATTTTCAAATGGTCTAAAAGCAGAGTTAAACACCAAAAGACTTGTGCACCCAGACATGTGCTTTATGTAAATAAATGGTGCATAATTTTGATGTGTAAGCATATCATTTTATGCATACTGCAATTTGAAGGTAAAGCTGTTAGGAGCTTCAGCATAGATGAGATGATGAAATGATGTTTGTGGCTCAGTGGGCTCTGTCTCCACTCTTTTCTACCTTTCAATCACATAAATCAGGGAGTCATACGAGCGTCTCTTCTTTCTCCTCCTCCTCTTCTTTCTTGCTCTGTCCATCCCTGCTGCCTCCCTCCACTGGTTTTTATTAGGACAGTAGATGGAGAAAACAGGAGCGGTCCGCTACACAAACATGAACAGCACAAAGCACAAAGCGTTGCCATATGTGACGGTAAACACCGGCACACATGCTCCATTTACAGACTGTCAGAAGCTGCTTCTCAGAGCGTTGTGTGAAAAATAGAATGACCACATTAACCTGATGATCCTTGCGTGGAAATTCTTAACAGAGGAGGTCAAATGTCAGGTGGGGGTCAAAGTCAGTCGAGGTGGGTGGGTTCGTTACAGCTGATTTTCTGGTTGAATGAGTCTGCAAACAGTTTACACCAAGCCGCTGATGAATGCAAACAATGAGAAAATATGTGTTTGTTGTCCTCTGTGTCGTTAATCTGCCGCACGTGATCTGATACGGTCCCTCCCCTAACACACGGAAAACACACAAAGTCCTACAGTTTTCCAGGCTGCTGCGGACAGAACGGGGACAGGATGAGGCCTTTCTGAAGGATACGGGTTGAGATAGAGAGGACTGGTGTGTGGAGTAATGTCATTATTGTGGGAGGATAGAAAAATAAACCGCTTGCGACAAGATAACACACCGTTTAGTCTGCATGGGAAAGAAGATAGGGAGAAAGCTGGAGGCAAAAGGAAAGGAGAGGTCAAAATCTGTAATAAAACAAAGCAGAAGGAAAAACGTTGTAAGCTCAGTTTACATAATTTACTGTCAGACCTTTTACAGAAAAACATCAATCCTGGACTCTTGTAGAGTTTCTAAAATATTTTCAAAATATTTTTTTTAAATGAGGAGATAGCTTATTTGTTTTAGGCAAAATTATGTTTCCTGTGTTTTTTACTGCATACTTTCATCCTCTGGCTAAAGTGAACCTTAGTCGTGAATCACACCCAAAAAGAGACATAGCATCATAGAAACTTTAAGTGAAGACATGATATAAAACAAAATAAGGATAAATCCATTTTTTATTCCATTCTCTCATTCTGGTTCCTAATCCACAAGTCCAAAGTGAGTCCCAGTCACCGCCGCTCCCTGTGACAACATCAGCATAAAACAGACGACAGGGAAGTGAATTTACACACACATGCTCAAATCTGACGGAGTTTCTCCTTCAAGTAAAACCCCCACCGTTTTTCAAACCTTCCATAAACTCTGTGGGATCATTAAATCTTCCATCTGTGCACTCTGCACACAAAATCAGACTCCTCATTTAAACCTGTGTGGCTTTGATCTGTGTTTAAAAAATGCTCAGGGCCCGAAAGCCGATGGCTTTTATAGCTGTAAAGAGCTGAACTCAGCATCCAATCAGATTTGAGAATGCAGCGTAAACCCAAGCCTTTGGGCTTCGTGTCCACGGGGTAACAGTTTATGGGGATCAGTGATAAACAGATCCTCCAAGCGACACCAGTCGCATGGAAAGACTGTAGGAAATTTTAAAACAGTGTTAAAATTATGCAGTGGGAAATATGAATATTGACATTTCCACTGGGAACAACAAGAAACTGATTCTGAAGAGATTTTCCTGGTGGACACAAAGCCTCATGTAGGTGTATCATATGTCCACAGCAATAAAAAAAAAAAGGTTTGACACATTATGCAGCATACCTGTATCAACCAAGAGATGACCATATTTTCAATTAAACAAGACTAGTGTTGTATTTTAATACCAAAGAAAACAATGTATATATATATATATAAACTCTATAACCCCCCCCCACCCTCCTTCTGCACACACAAGAGAGAAAGAAAACAAAATATGTTTCGATAAGAAACCAAAGAACCAAACGTTGTTTCCCAAAGCTTAAAAGAAACACAAACCATTTACACTCCACTGGTGTGTTTTCATAAAGGGTCTACTGCGAGATTTATTGAAGCTTGTGTCTTTCATACTTAGTTATGAAAAATGATGGATTAAAGCATCATGTTCCCCCAATAAAATCTGCTTATCTGTTAATCTATCCTCATCCCCCTCCTTTAACAATTTACACAACTATCTAGAGATCACAGCCGAAAGAAACTGCAAGACGGGACAAACATCTGACACCTGCAGAGTGAGGAAAACACAGGAAGAGGAAAAAAAAAAGACACAAAGTTAAAAAGATAGCAGCGAATGATGTAAAGAGCCAAAGGCAGCTGAAATAAACACACTTCAGTATCTGAACTAATCAAATAACAACGTGGCAACAATGTGCAAGTCTGGCCTCAGAAACAAGCTGGCAAGTTAAAACCAGTCCCACCGTCCGTCTGGGTTTACCAAGGTTTCCTCCATCCGCCGACTGCTGGTTGCCAGGATGCAGGATGGGTGATGGGAGGTGTCACAGGCGGCGAGTGAAGCAGAAATGTCCTCTCTTTTGGAACAGTTGGGGAAATACTACTATTCCCAGTTAAACTGCACACCAGTAAAGCACTTTGACAAATGGACACTGTTTCCTTGAGGTGTCTAATTTTTTTTTTAATGATAAACACTGTGGAGGATTTAGTTTTTTGGGCTGAAGAGGAGGTAACAAAACAGACGGTGATGAGTCTCTCTTTGATTTTGTCAGTGTAACCGGGGGATGTGGAGGCTAGCTGTAGACCTTTGGGTGTGTGTGCATGAGACTGAGTTAAGTGTTTTTTGCATGCTAAGCTCATGTAAGCTCATCAGTCAGTGTGTGTGCGTCGGTTTGTCAGCAGCTGTCCTCCAAGGCGTTGACGACTTGTTCCAAAATGTCAGGACATCGGTCGGCGATCTGCTGCAGGACCTGATTGGCGTATTCCTGGAGCTCCGCCCCCTCCCTTTCACACAATGCCAACTCTGCCTCCAACTAAAAGAAAGATGGAGAAGAGTCTTTTAGATTTTTTTGTGAACTAATATGTTGTGATGAAACAAATCAGCTAAATTAAAAATTTGGAAAATATCCTTCTTCTGGCAAATTCTTGTTGTTAAACTTATCAGGTATTATTACAGATTATGAAAAATAAAATTTGTTTGTAAATTAGTAGGCACACAAGAACAGACAGAAAACAGAAAAATGCTCACAATATACTGTAAGTATTATCAAATGTAAGGAAGGCTTTTATTTTCTTTAACAAGTACCTGCCAAAAACGGGGAAGAAAGAGAAAAGTTTACAATGAAAACATCTTAAATGTAGTGTACACTTGAACTTCTTTTGATATAATAGTGGTTGAATAAAATAACATTGTGACTGAAGTCATTAAAACACACAGACCTCAGAGGTTAGGATAACAAAAAGATCATGTTTGCAACTAAAATACATTCTTCTTACCATGCAACTATTTTGTTTTTCATGATTTATACACACACACGATTCACATGCTGTTTCTCTGATGGCCTTTAGAGGTTGCAAATTCTTCTAAACATAATTGTATGAACAAGCAGCCCAAAGGGTCGTATTTGAAAGGATAAATTTTCAGCATTTAGAGGGATTTACTGTCATTTCTAGCTTCAGATTGGTTAAAAACAGACTTCGTGGACTGTTGAGGTGCTAAAAACTGTATCCCGCTACTCATGCTCAGAACCAGGGAGCTTGAAGAGAAAGACCTGCAGCTGGACCTCTCTTAGCATGTTTTAGGTACATACTCATGGGCACACACACATAAATATCAGACTGTAATCCAAAAACACCACAGTGTAGTTGTTTCTGTTCAAACAGAGTGGAACATTTCTGAAAAGAAGTGCCGATGTTATTTTCTTTGGCTGCGGCCAAGCTGAGACGTCAAATCTAACTGGCTTAATGACCAATACATCTGTATCAATAAGAGTGCAGCTAAAACAGTCATGTAACACAAGCCCACATTTATATTGGTGTGTGTGTGTGTGAGTCCTGGGTCAGATATTGGCAAATATTCCCTTGGTAAATCTTAACCTCTTCCCTCCGCTCTCATCTCTTAGCCAGCAAATCTCTGTGGTATTTTATATTACAGTGGCGTTATTCATGTGTTAAACTGCTCTAAGTAATAATACTGTTAATGATTAATGAAACCTTACCTATAAATCACACGCATATAGAGCTGATCATGCATTTATCAAGCTGTTATAGTATTTATTGGAGTGACTGTGTGAAAGTGATGTGTGTGGAGTTTGAAAAACAAGAAAATCACAAAGGTAGAAAAGCTTTAATGCATAGCTGTGCACATGTAGGGTGTAGGTTTTGGAAATTACAAGTTATAATTAGTTACAGTTTTGAACATTTCTATCAAAATCTGCCTCTTGCAAATGAATAAACCTTAGTAGGAGCAATTAAAAACGGCTACAATGCTTCTTAGGCTTATTACATTTGAGCCTTTTGAATTTTTAATACATAAAACCAGCTTTACTTTTTCATTAGCTACATTTAACCCCTTTCAAAAATACCATGATTATCTTGGTTATTGTTTGAAACATCCTACACACACCCTAGAACGAAGATGGCAGCGACAGAGCAGTATTTGTGGTTTTTAAGTGTTTATGATCCGTATGACCTGGGGGAAGAAGCTACCGTTTGTCCAGGGCTGCTCCCCGGAGGCCAGTGAAATCGTGTTTGATTGGGGTGCTAAATGTACTTAATGGACTAGTTTTCCCTGGACCTGTACTACAGAAGGTCAGAGTAGCAATGTTGCAGCAATCTGTTCAAGAAAAGCAGTTTTCACAGACATGGGAAAAGATAAAGTACAAAAGCAGAAAAGGAGCAAAATAAAGAAAACTGAGTCAGGATGTGGAGCTGATACAATGGATGCAGTGATGACTGACCAGCATCACACTCTTCTCTGTGTTTGTGTGAGCAAATCTTGGCTAAAACATCGACTACACAGGCTGAGTCATTCACTCTTTCTACATGATGTAAATAGGAAACAAGTACTTTATGCTTTGTTTTATATAAAACAAATAAAACCACTTGTGGAGGACATGAAACATTTCATCTTGCATTTCAACTATAGGGAGAAAACTTAACATTATCAGGTTTTTTGTTAGGAATTAACTATAACGTGAGATGAGAAAAATCTGATTTAAAGCAGAGCAAAGAACTCAGAGCACGTAGTCCAATGTTTATCTTTCTGAGTTATATGAGCCGTGATTGTCTTCACCTTGACTTTTATCATTTCTGCTATCTCCATCCATAACAACCAAACACCTCAGGCCACAGAAACATGTGTAAGCGTGTGAGTGTGAAAGGGTTAGAGGGCCTTTTTTTTTTACTGTGAAGTGGAGAGATATCTCCAGCATGTCAGTTTGATCGTGTTTGCAGGTAATTCAGCTTAATGGCTTTGCATTTTAGTTGCGATCTCCCAGAAAAACACGGCAGTAAAGATAAGGCTATAAGACGATTGAGAAGAGATAAATGGTTTAGTGTGTGTGCGGCTTTTTTCCCACAGCCTTGACCTACGCTGGGGGAAAATATTTGAAGAGATTTTTAGAAATCAAGATTAAATGGGTCAAACACAGTTCGAAAACATAAACATGCTAAAAAATAAAGGATCAACACTGGAATCCTAAGAAGTTGCAGCATCTACTGATTCAAAGCTTCAAATATTTGATCGGTAATGTCTCTAGGAAATCAATAAGGCATGTTTGATATTGCCTCAATCAACTTCATAATGAAAACCAGAAGAGCCCCTAAGAATTTGCACATTTGGAAATGTGGATGAAGTGCTGCTTCTCTCCATGCTGGACTTGTCACATTGACTCTGTGGCCACAAGCTGCTCTTATTTAAAGCGACTGGCTTTGAAGTCTGAGGGGAAAATTTCCGTGTTTATGTCCTGGAATTTGTTTTATACATTTCAGCTACGCTGGTTATCATTCATTTTCATTTCTTTGATTCTAGAGCAAACTTCTATTTAACATTAAAAATATTACAACACAGAACCCAGACAAAACTCCAGTGTTTCCCTGTTTTTACTGGTGTGTGACCAGTTAAAATGAGTCCCAAAAGCAAAGCTGATTATTTCTATGGGCCATTTCATGTGTTTTTGTGTTGTACAGCTTGTTCCAAGTTAAAAAAATACAGGTAAAATGCTCTGAATCCAACAGCTGGAACTTGGTCTGATGAAAAGAAGTTCAGACTTTTTAAACAGTTACTGGTAGTTTTGGCACAGTTTGTGAAAACAGAAAAAAAAAAAGCTAAACAAACAAAAAACAAACAACACAGGGGAGAAGATTTTAAATGGAACGTGTTCAGCGTTGGGATGGGATGATGCCGATATCCCAGTGGCAAAAAGAATTTATCCACTGATATTTTATTTAATCAGTGACAACCAATCAAACAAAATAAAACAAAACAAAAAAATCAGATATATTTAATTTTACAAACCAGTCAGTGTCAATTTCAGGAGCATTTGGTAATGACAAAATCCTTGTTATTTGGTGCGGTTGTTTAACTGGAGTTGCGTTCACACTGGCACATTTTGATCCGCTTTAAATGAATATTGGTCCATTTTCAACAGATATTATGGTTTGTTTTGATCAGTGTGAACACTCATTCGTATTCTGTAACAATCAAACTCTGGTCTGCTTGAAAAACAAGGGTCTCGGTTCACTTGAACTCTGCTGTGATTACCTCACAGTATAAAAACAAAACCTCCAAAACTGCATAAGCTTGATGTTGCGCCAATGTTTACTTGCGGTGAACAAGTCGGCTGAAGGGGATAGATTTCTCTTTTCTGTCCTGGCCAATCGATGAAACAGGTTTATTATCTTTCTCCTGCTTTTTTTCCCCTTCTAGGTCAGTGGTTATTTCAGGCTGTACCGCCCCAAACAAGCAGTTGTTCTAACTGTGTGACTTTGTTCAGATGGTTTGTGAAAGAAAACCAAATGAAATCATGGTGCAAAATCTTTTGACATTCAGCGCCCAGTCAAGCTGAGGAGGGATCATCAACCCTGGTCTTCAAGACCCACCGTTCTGCAGGCTTTAGATGCTTCCATGCGGCTAAGCCTCAGATTCAAATTAATGGGTCATTTATGAGATCAATTAATGAGATTCATTGAATTTAATCAAGTGTGTTGCAGCAGGGGAAACATCTAAAACCTGCAGGACAGTGACCCTTGCCCTAAAGCTAATCAGACCATGTTTACACAGCAACTCCATCAGTGGCCAAAAATATTCCAGAAATAAACATGTTTTCATCTGCAAGTTGATCGATTGGCCTCAGGTGCAGGCAACTACTTAAAAATTGTGTAATTGTCTTCTTCTGTGTGCCTTTTACGTTGTTACTTATCCCAAACGGTGCTCTAACACCTATCAAACAGAACCAGTACTGCAGTGTTAAAGCTCAGCGGGTTCTCACTTCACACAGAGTTGTTTCTTTTTAGAGGCACCACAGTAAAAATGGTGGTACAGATATGGCTGCTTCCATGTATGTGGACACATGGCAAGTCGATATAAATGGCTCATTCTAAGAATAATAACAAAACAACAATTTTAATAAAGTGACAACAATAGAAATAGTTTTTAATGATATATAAAATTTTCCTGCCATTGACCTTTTTGTTAACATGCTGCACAGGCTTTCACAGAGCCCTACCATTATTCTGTTCCCACCATTGGACTTGTTGAACCCCAGAGTTCATTCTGAACCAAAGTGCAATGAGACAGGTTGTCTCCTCACATTCACTCTCTTTTGATTTTATACTGCAAGTCATTGTTTTTAAACGCGAATGCAAGCAGCAGTTGGTGTTTATGAATACCATTTGCAATGCTGTTAGACTTTAATTTGTAAATTGCTAAGTAAATTAGGTTTCTAAACTCATATGAGAGCTTCATGGTTGTGCAGTGGCTAGCACTTTCTGCTCAGCTGGGAGCTTCTTGTGCTGAGTTTGCATGTCTGGGAACTCACCAAATGTCCTCTGACATTTCTGGTAAAGATAGGTTGGATGTAGACAAGTTATGTACAAAAAAATATTAAACAAATAAAGATTGCATGGATTCACACAGCAGATTCTGTTTTATATCCACATTAATGCTATATTTTCATTAGATATGATTTTCTTTTTTTTAAATGTCAGAAAGGTGTAGCTGTTTTTGTTAATCACCAAATCCCAGCCGCTGATACTTCGGTTGTAAACCAGTAAAGTACTAATGCTGCTCCTGATCAGTTTTCTGGAATAAAACACCTGAAGACCTTACAGTAATCCTCCAGAGGTTTTTAAACCCCTACTTGATTTTTATTGGACAAAAACCTTAAAGTCTAGGTTTCATTTTAATTTATAAAGCAAAGAGAATTGCCTTTCAGTGACTTAGC
The DNA here is from genome assembly GCA_026261665.1 of Melanotaenia duboulayi. NCBI lineage: Eukaryota > Metazoa > Chordata > Actinopteri > Atheriniformes > Melanotaeniidae > Melanotaenia > Melanotaenia duboulayi. Next base: position 19,552,951 of record CM047997.1, read on the forward strand.
TTTGCTGAGTCTTGAGGAGATTTCTGATTAATGCTGTATCAGCTAAGCTTAATTTCTTACAGTAAAGACAACAGCATTAATAATTTTGTAAAAGAGTCTGCAATATGAGCCACTTGGCCATGACAACCAAGTGGGTCTGATTCTCCTTTTGTTCTCGTTTTTGTCTATCCGACATGGCTAACTGTAAACCTGTCAGACTGCTTCATCATAAAGCTGAGTTGCACCATCCTTGCATCATTATTAAGCTGGGGAGAAGAATGTTTTTATAAGTACTAGGAATCATAGCCAGAACTAGTAAAATAAAGCCTGGTTTTTCATAAAAAGTCATCATAATTTAATCCTTCAATCCTTAGTTGTTAAGTAATAAACTTTCCCTCTTGTTATGTTTAACCCAAAGCTCAATTATGGCCTGAGAAATAAAATCTCAATGGTTTCCAGTTACGTGGAATAAGTTTGGATGCTGTGGCTTTCAGCTCCCATGGATCACATCTCCTGTGATCACAGTGTGTGTTTAAAGAGAAATGTAGAGGATTTAATATAAGTGGGCAGAGAGGTGGTGCAGTCAGATTCATGGTTTCTGCCAGCGTGTGTGATACAGTGGCTTAGTTTTTTTATATGACAGGTGTGTGTGAGTGCACAGCATGAAGGTAAAGCTCGAATTCTGATTTATTGAAAGGGAGAAGGGACTGTGGGAAGAAGAGGGGAAAATGAAGGCGAGTGGTAAGATGTGTGTGTGTGTCAGAAAGGTTTGTTGAAGATGGTTTTTACTGCAGCCATTAAAGCTCCATTATCGTGATGGATCATTATCAGCCTTACTGGGGGCCTGGAGACAAACACACACCCACACAAATGAACATGTACATTGAGACGTGGGTTATCAGCTTGAGAATGAGGCTGAGGGTGAGGTGTGTGTGCACTGACCTCCTGACACACATTGCAGGGCTTGAACCTCTTTGCAGAGGAATGCTAACGTTTTCTAAAGAAACCATAACTCAGCAGAGAGATAGAGACATTAACACACATGCACAATGATGAGAATAAATGACAAAGAAACAGCGGTGGAGATAAGAACACACGTATTATTCAGCCACAAAGTATTTGTCCACGTTTGTTCAGGTCAGCCACCTGCTTCAGATTTCTTACTGTGGTTCTTGACTACAGTTTTTCATTTACAATAATTTACAATTCAGAGACAAGAGGCCTGTTTTCAATCAGAAAGCTGCCTCTGTCCACTTCTTAGCTGTGCATTTTAAACACTTAAACTTCCCTCTGTTTTGACTGATTTTGGGGGAAATTATGTTCCCTGAATTGTGAGGCTGAGTCGCCAAAAATCAGGGGTGCTTACAATGAGGCCCACTCGACCCACTTTCAGGAAAAATGACAAAAAGTCCTGCAAAAATATTGTTCAGCTACTAAACTGATGTAGGTTTTTGGGATATTTTGAGAAAAGCCTGACAATGAGCCAAAAATAGCACGAGAAAGTGAGGTCAAAGTTAAACATGGGGTGCATTTCAATTACAAGGAAGCAAAGAAGCTTTTGATGTTTGTTTACTTTTATGAAATTCTAAGTATAATCAATTACTTTAACAGTACCATAAAATAATTTAGTTAACATGCAACATGAAACATGCAATCCAACAATTTACATGGTTCAAAGTGCAGAAAAGCCGCCAGTCCGTCTTTGTTTAAACCATTGGGTTCTAACTGACTTACACTATGAGTAGACGGCTTTCTGATTTGGCTGCTTATGTTGCACCAGGCAGAAAAAGCTGCCAAACCCTGTCCAGCATACTTGTAGAAGCAGCTCAGCTAATAACGCAAGCTAACGAGCTGCACAGGGAATTAAGTCTGAGGAATTGTAGTTAAAACTGCTCCTAGAGGAGTAAAAACACTACTCTCTTCAACATCTCTGAAGGGAAATTCAAGGAAAGTGTTTTGCAGGCTTTTCAGCATCAATTCGTAATTTAATAGATTACTTAATCTTCCAAAACTGGCAATAGAAACGGATTCATATTTAAAGGTTTAGACTCTGAGGATCTACTCCATCCTCCAGCCATGTGCTTGTGAAAGTTCAGTATCTGTTGTAACTACTGTACACAGAATACAGAACTTTGAAAACATATAAACAAGACTTAAACTTTAAAATTGGCCCTCGAGGAGTAACTACACAAAACCAGACTAACAGCACTAATAGCTGCAGAGATAAACAGCAGAAACAGAAACGCAGCATTGATTGTGTAAACTGTAGGCGTAACCTTCCGCTGGGACAATCTAAAAAGATGGAAACAATTAAGCCGAAACCTGCTCTCAGTTTGGGTTTTAAGCATGGGAATTATTTTGGTTTTGCTATTCAGGTGGAAATGATGCTGTAAAAACTGCAGGACAACAAAAGCTACAGGTCCAACAATGGGTCAAATTTCTTTTATTAAAGTTGGCCAGTTAATCTTAGGATACTTCGATATGGTATACAGTAGCTGATCAGCTGAGAGAAAAATGTGGGGCCGCCAGAGGCTGCTTATGCAAAATATTTAATTCTTATTTAATGTTTTCTAACAAGTGGAATTTCTAAAAAGAATGAAAACAAACAGCCTCATGTATGTGAATCCAGTCCTTTAACTCAGTATAAAGATCACAATATGGAAGATAAAATACATGTTTTTATTGTATCAACAAAATTCTCACCTTTTTAGCAACCTTGAAACATGACTACACATGTGTGTGTGTGTGTGTGTGTGGATCTGGTTTCATAGCCCAGCTGTACACCATCTCCAAATAATTGTTCCATTGAAATCAGTAAGGTGTTTGTATAAGTCAGAATGGTTTTACAGCCGTTCTGAAGTAAATTCTTCTAGCATGAGGATTAAAAGGCACTTGAACTCATTGAGGGAAACATTTCTCCAGCAATAATGCTGCTGAAATGTGTGAAGCTGGACGTCAGCAACGGCTGCCATTGTGAGGAGTTCAATGCGTCAAATAGAAAGTGGAAAAAAGTGAGAGTGGAAAGCAGTTTTTGCTGCATATTTCTCTTTGAGTATGAATTGAAGTCGCCATCACCAGCTTGCATTCGCGTTACTGACGACAAACAAAAGAGAGGTGGAAAAGGTAGCGGCTGAAGTGAGAAGGGAAGAACTGACTGAGTGACAATAGCAGATACAATAAGAACAAGAAGAAAAGGAATAAGATTGATAAAAAGATTTACAAGGGCAGAGAAATGGAAAAGAGACAGAAAAGGAGGGGGGGAAGACAGAGTGATTATCAGAGGCAGAAAAGTTCAAGGGTGAAAGGAGGGAAAGAAAAAAAAGACATAGGCATGTAAAAAGAGTTTGTCTGGTAAAGCCATTAAGCCTGGATTCAATAAATCTGCATAAAACCAGCAGTTTGTCTGTAATGACCAGTGAAGGCCAAAGTGTGTGAATGTGTGTGCGAGGGACTGTGAAATGGGTATTTAGAGTTGTAGATGTGTGAGTGTGTCTCACTGTCTCTTATTTTGTCACCGTTTCTGAGTGAGCAGCTATATTGCAGATATGGTGACGACGTAAATCCCCATGTCAGCGACAAGACGTCCCATTTCTAACATGTCAATCATGACACTTTAGTAAAAAGATTAATGAAGGTTNNNTAATTTGTTTCTGCAGCCGGGTCTGTGGTTGGGGTGCNAGGGTTCGTTAAGTGGTGGTTATGGTTGGGCAGACCCGGCGGCATNAGGGTTCGTTAAGTGGTGGTTATGGTTGGCGTGTTTAAAATCCACAGGGAATAATGCAAGTCAAAGTAATGTCCTCTGAAATGATGAAAGACAACTCTGTGAGTGTGTGTGTGTGTGTGTGTGTGTGTCACGGTTGTTTGAGGACCTCTGTGTCATATTTACAGAGAAAACAATCATCCTTGGAGCAGGAAGCAGAGCTGCCTAATGAAAGCCTAGAGAGAGCCCAGACCACAACACAGGACAAATGGATGGGTCTAAATCGCTGCTCAAACTTCCACGCCACCTCCACCGTTTCCCTTTCCTCCCTCAGTCCTACAATTTCATTTGCACACAAACAATAGTGCGTTAAACATCTAAAACACAGGAGCTCTTAGTGGCACAGCATCTGAACTATAGACAGGCTGAAAAATGGATGCCATCTGAGGATTGAGGTGTTCTGAATCTTCAAGTTTGGTATCGTGACTGTTGCTATCTTGTCTTGTTTTTCTGTAAGTAGATGTTTCAAGCAAGAGCTCAGTAAGAGAATTAAAAAAATAAATAAATATAATACACAGACACACATGCACAACCAAAACACATCTCACAAATTAATTAAATTAAAACTATGTGGATAAATGGATGATTTTTTTTAGTGTGTGTACATGGATCAAATGATGTATTTTCACGTAGTTTATTAATCTCCACAGGTACATTAACTAATGCAATTTTAAAATAATTTGTGAATTCATAAAAACAATCCTTTACTAGTATTTCAAAGGAAAAGCTAAAGTACTGCAGCAAAGTAATAAAGCACATGTAGACCATCTATAAAAAAGAAAATCAAAACAAGTGTAAAAACCATTATTTAATCATAATTTTAAAAAGGAACATAATGTTTTTTTGAGGAAGACTGTGCCTGATACAATAAACTCATGAGCCCCTCTGGTGGCCTTTAGTGAGTATAGAAATAAAGCGCTTCCATATTGGCATCACTTTTCAGACCCACTAGACATAACGTCCTTTGCTTTTGGTAATATTTGAAGTATAGTCTTGCAAAGCTGTCCATTTGATGCCTGAAAATAAAATAATCAAACCAGATAACAATGCAAGATCTTACAAAGGATTTAATGTAGTCAAAAATAGACATCTAAATATATAAGCCTTCCCAAAAATATCTCTCATCAAGTTTATTATTCTCAAATAAGTAAAAATTCAAACAGTCTTGCTGAATTCCAGCTTATCAAAGCTCTAAAGTGTACAGCTTTAAAAATAAATTAGAACAATGCCGCTTTAAAAAAACAGCTGAATACAAACAGTATGTGCCCCTTCACATCTGACTGATATGAAAAGCAAAACCAGTAAAACCAAACTGTCACCCCAGTCTAAACCCACACAAATTATCAAAGTAATAATTCCCCTCTTTTTTAATCGCAACAGGCGCTCTTATTGTACACACACAGACACACATGCACACAGCTGGACTTCAATTCCCATTGTTGCCTTGTATGTACAGTGCACATTATCAGTTGTGATGTTTAAGTTCCAGCTCTGCCCTGTCCTGTTTATGTAGGTCCTGTCAGTCAAAATTCACCCAATCAGTGACCTAGAGACCACAAGGAGTCCACACACACAGAGATACATCAACACACACACATTGTTCCTGCCAGTCAGGGAAGAGGGCATCGCTTTGCCGCAGGGCATCGGGGTGTAGAGCTGGAAAAACAATGATAGTGTGCATTCTAAACTAAACGCTTGTATTTTATGTCTAAGGCTAAACACAATGTACTTTTTGTGTGTGTATGTGTGCAGAC